>QOVE01005947.1:686-66469 GCA_003521275.1 Tricholoma sp. MG99 | reverse complement strand
CCTAAAATCTGTCGCGGTAACATCTGAGATCTGGAATAAACTTGCAAGCATCCACGGTCAAAGGGGTTCAGGAATAGGTATGTTATCCCATAGGGATGCTTGTATAGGCATGTTACACCGCGATCTAGGAAAGTTACAGCATACTTCTGATGATGCCATCACCTTCGACAAGAATACAAGGACCCCCATATATGACTCGATCTGCCATATGTTCCTTGACATATTCAACAACGGTGTCATCTTCGGCCCCAGGCTGGAGCCAGAGAGAAGGGATAGAAAGATCTTTGGCCTGCTGCAAGATGCCCAATGTGACCTAGGACCGAATCATCGGCGGCAGTAACCAGGAGAATTTAGATGAGACGTACTTTAGGTGGGGTGATGATGCTTATGGATGTTGTGGTGGGCGAACGGAGTTCCGAGATGTTCACCAAGGTTTTGACGCCCTCCAACACTTCCTCTTTCTGCATTGTGGATGTCAGCGCGTGGAACAAGGATTGGAAGTAAACCAAAGTCACAGGATGCACTGGGATCACATTCATGTCGCGCATTTGATACCACTTGAGGACCTATGAACTCTCCGTCAGAAGAGACGAACGTCTAAACTAAGCCCACAGACATACCCTGGTTCCATACTTGGTTTGGTCCTTAGATGCACCCACAACAGCAAAGGATGGCTGATTAAGAAATAACTTCTGGATTGCTCTCAAGCTTTCTGCTTGCATTGTGAGATGTTGGAGATGATTGTTGAGACAGACCTAGGACTCACCCTTATGGCCCGAGTCCGAGTCTTTAGTCAGTATTTCACATGACGATCGTACGTGAATTCGATAGCCAATGAAGTCGTTGGTAACATTGTGCTATCCAGATGCCAGATATTGGAGGCCAAGTAGGAAAATTATGTGACAAGGGTACTATTGCTTGTTGAAATCAACGCGAATATCGCGTTATTGATGTCGTCAAGGAGCTGAGCTCAATCGCGTACGTGCTGAGTCCGCCGCAGCCGACTCGGAGAGTCAAATCGATGATAACGGCAGGTTAGATTCGATCATGACCTCAAGTTCCAACTGATTGATTACCATTACATACATGTTCTGGTTTCCTCTCAAAATCCCAGCCTGGATTCGCTGGCCCTCTCCATCTACGACGCGACACGTCCTTTACGGCATTATCATTGGCTTCTCACTTTCACTCACTTCTTCATCACTTGCATTCTATTTCCAAACACGTAAACGCCAACGCCCGTTGCCTCAGTTCGAACCACGACCTATCGAACTACGAAGCGACGATATACTATCAGGCGTCACTGGGTTGATAGGTGCGACCTTCCCGTCTGCCAATGCAAACGTGTTCAGATGGATGCATCACCAGGAAACACGCCTTTATTCCGAATAAATTCGTTGAGTGATGCACTTGGTGTAGAGATACTCGGAAAAGCCGAAGTGGGTTGTCTTATTCACGTCAGACTCTTACCCCCATCGATGAACGTGCCCACCGGCAGTTCCTTAACCCTGGTGGTAGCGTGAAAGATCGTGTTGCACTGCGAAGTGAGCCCAAATACGTGATAGGTGCACCTGTGCCTGATCCAGATAAACGCGTTTGATAGTGATCGATGATGCGGAGCGGCTGGGCCTGCTCCGTCCACACACAGGTTCACGTATTTTCGAAGGGACGAGCGGCTCGACGGGTATATCTATTGCTCTAATCGCGCGTGCAAGGTGTGACTTTTACTTAGGGAACGCCCATGTGGGGCGGTGACACTGACACTGATGCTGTTGCTGTACAGAGGATACGATGCAAGTATGTGTTCGACATGCCGTGTGTAGACCTGTGCGGTATTCACAATGGCGACAGCGATCATCATGCCTGACGATGTGGCTGAGGAGAAGGTTAAGGCAATCAAGTCCCTTGGAGCAGATGTGGAGAGGGTTCGCCCAGCCAGCATCGTCGACAAGAAACAGGTATGCGCGTTTGTCTACACTTCCTAATGCGCTGTAACACTCTTCCGGCGGCAACATCATCGCAGTATGTCGTGAGTTGCCGATTCCTGTTATGTTCCTGCCATCATCCTCATCAAATATCAGAACCACGCCAGACAACGTGCTGCTCAGTTTGGACGCCCTGACGCTGCTAACAAGAGTAAAGCAAACTGTCGCCCACACATGATCACTTCTCCTTCTACTTCGGTTGTAGTTACTACCACTGCATCACACGTTTCCTTTGACGTGAACGACCCAAAAGATGATGAACTTATGACGAAGCCTAGAGGATACTTTACGGATCAATTTGAGGTATTGCACGATTCATTTACTATCTGCTGCGTGGATGAGCATATGTTACTAGAACAGGAGTAATTACGAGGCTCATCTAAACGGAACCGGGCCAGAGATCTGGCGACAAACGAATGCACGCGTACAGGCGTTCGTCAGCGGAGCAGGTGATACTAGCTTTCATTTTCGCTTGGACATTTCTAACATGTCATTTCTAGGAACTGGAGGCACTATTGCTGGTGTAGGTCAATACCTCAAATCGAAGAACGGGGACGTCATTATCGCTCTATCTGATCCAGAAGGAAGCGGCCTGTACAACAAAGTCGGACAAGCCCATTTCTAAACAGACTTTATGGTTGACCTGGGTAACATCCATATTACAGATCAAGCATGGAGTGATGTTCGACCGAAAGGAAAGCGAAGGGACAAAACGAAGACACCAAGTCGACACAATCGTCGAGGGCATGTAAGTGTCCCTTACCCTGACCCTGGGATATTCCACTCATCGCGAGCACAGCGGGATCAACAGACTAACGAATAACATCGACCTAGCCCTCCCCATCATCGACGACGCATTCCGGTATATCGTCTTCACCCCTTCTCACTGGCCAGGCAATTTCAATACTCACGTTCCGCAGGATAACAGACGCTGAAGCTGTCTCGATGTCCCGGTACCTGGTCAAACACGACGGCCTTTTCTTAGGGTCGAGTAGCGCCTGCAATCTTGTTGCGTGTGTGAAACTCGTTCGGAGGATGGGATGGGCGGAGGGACAGACGGTGGTGACTATCTTGTGGGCTTGTTCTGCTCGTCCCTATGTGGCTGGTGTACTGATCTGGTATGCATGCAGGTGCGACTCGGGCAGCCGACATTATTCCAGGGTACGTCATCAATATACTTTCTTTGATCGACATTTGAAAACACGGAAATTCATGTCCGTAGTTCTGGTACGGTCGCAATCCTGTATTTTCTCCTTTAGTTCGTTAAGCTCATTCAAGTGATTGACAGGAACGACGAATACCTCCGTAAAGCTAATATCCCCATGGACCTGCGGATTGTAGAAGATCTGCTGCAACCGCTGCCAGCGCTAGAAACTCCGTAGCCGTCATCGGTACGCTGTCGGAGTTATCTTTCTTTCTTTTTTTTTCTTGTGAATTACATTGGTGTCATTACGTAGGAGAAGCTGTATGTAATAGATAGCTGCAACCATGTATCTGGCAGAGCCGTAAACTGCATTTTCATGACCCCTCCATTATTCTTGCACAACGGCATAATCCTGGTGTGCCTCTCCGATGGCGATCCTGAGTCCGGCCCATATACAATCGATCAACGCGGCACCGTTCGAGCATGCGAATACCAATGTAGATGCGTAATAAAAGTTGGCATTTCCCGTGCCCTGGACGAGCCAAAGGTGGTTGAACAGTGGCATGAGGAGGAACGCGTGGAGGTGGAGCAGGGCTGTGACCATTGGATGACGAAAGTCTGGGGATGATCGTAGGTGAGCTGTTTGAGATCAGCGGGGGAGAGACGTACATGGGTATGTTTCGGGGAAGAGTGAGATCATGCTGAGGAAGAGACCGGGGTCTGAGAGGGTTGGGTATGCTTTGAAGGTGCCCAGGACGCCGATGAGCAGGAAAGCGGCGTATAGCGGGTCATACCTGAATTTTCAAACATGAGGACATGTCGATATCAGTGGAATGGGATAGTTACTGGAATTTTATGCAGATGGGTGGTATGTAGATGAGGAGATGGACCTGGTGACGAGGGTTAGGAGGAAATATATATGAGAAGGGGAGAGAGGTACGGAGAAGACCATCAAGAAGAAAGGGCGGAAGTGGTCGAACATTTCGGTGAAGAAATACCACCATAGCCCGGTATTTGGCGTTAGGTCAGGCAGAGTTAAACTGTGGAGAACCATGAATCAGAAATAGAAATGAACGAATAAGAGGATGCTTACATGGCGCCCCATGTTTGAGGTATCCATGCCCAGTTCCCAGAGACGAGGGTGGAGACAAAGGTAAAAGCGGAGAAATAGAGTATAAACTCTGCGAGGAGCGGGAGGAGTTTTCTGCGGGTGACGCCTAGATCGGTTATTGGCCTTGGGGAGGCGAGGCGGGAGACGGGGTCTGTGATGAGAAGGAAGACGACGGGGACTAGGACCAAGATTGAGGAGGGGGAGATTTGGACGAGGAAGGATAGAACGAGTAGTGCTGGGGATGGTCGTCCTGAGGGTAGTTTGTCAGGTAAAAACATAGGACAGGGAGGCAGGAGAGGGGACCTTGACTTGCAAACATCAAGGAGAGTAACATGAGCGTGTTCTCAAAGGAAGAGGTAGACTGTGCGAGAGTTGGCAAGAAGATGTATGGATTGAAGAGGTATCTGTGCTCCTGGTGGGTGGGTGAGGACTGAGAGAAGGTGTAGATACGTACGACGCGGCGATGAGGGTTTCCCTTGAAGAATGAGAAGTATTTTGCCTGGCTCTCCAGATGTGAACCATGGCCCAAGCGCCGAGAGCGTCACAGAGTGTCCATAATATTGAAGACGCGACTCCAGTCAAGGGAAGAAGAGTGGTGAACAAGGAGAGGAAGAGAGGGGACTGCTGGTGATTTTAACAAGCAAGATAGTGGCAAAGTGAGGGACGTACGTGTCTGAAAACACCACCAGAGTATGGGTCAATTCCATGATTGAATAGGTATATGCCTTCCTGGACTAGGAAAGATGAGCTAGTTGAATGTAAATGGAGTAGAACATACGATTTGAATAACCAGTCAGAGGAGAAGAAAGCTGATGTTCGTGCTGTAAAAGAGGAGGAAGGTTTGATAGAGCAAGGAGTAGCCGTGGAATGAGCAGAGCAAGGAACATGACAGAGAAAAAAAAAGTGAGTCGACCCAGGCTCGAACTGAGGACCTTCTGTGTTCACAATGTTAGACAGATGCGATAACCAACTACGCCATCGACCCATTGCCATCCGTTTTAAATATTAATTTATTATTAATTGGATTATTATACAGCCCTCCCGAGTTCCGATTGACCCGACTTGATGTACCTCTACGAACTACCTACAACTGGTCCCATCTCTTTTTCAGATTTCTGTACTGACCAAAGCACAAACAACGCTTACACCCCTTCAATCCCCCAAGCTACTCAAGCTAGAGCAAACATAAGAGCTACTCTCAAAGACTCTAAACGTACTGACCACAAGGACTTTTTACGCCTTGTAAACGTTCGTCCCTTTTATTCTCTCTTTCTTTAATTGACTCTCCAGCTTATCTCTAGCACGTTGAAGATTATGTCCCTCATCTAAGAGCTTTGATCAGCTGTATCGCACATGACGAGATCGGTCTCAAATCAGAGCCTTGTATGTCCGCACATCTTATCCCAAGTCCCCATCTCATTCACTTCATAGCGTTCAGCTGGAGAACCACCCTTTCATCTAATATATTTAACTCTTCTCCACGCCTCTCCTTTCCTGGGTTTCATGCTGATCTAGTTTTCACTTTACTCACCTATGCCTTTGCTCTCTCCAATCTCGCTCGCCATACCGTTCTCTCTCTTGGTCGTTATGAACACGATCGCGCCATCACTGACTCGGACCGTAAAATAAAAGACGAAAAACTCAATGTCGCTGTCAATTTTCTCTGTCGAGCCAGCGGCGTCTATACCTACATCGCTGACACCGTATTGCCCGAATGGGAAACAAACAGAGCAGGTGGTCCACCAGGCTTCGAGAAACCACCCGAGCTCAGTCGAGAAGTTAACAGTGCTCTAGCAAAGTGCGTGTTTCGCCTTTCTAGCGCGTCCTAGCTTAAATGCTACCAGACTGGCTCTGGCAGACGCCCAACGTTTAGCCATCCGTAAACTTCTCTCAAAATCTGCATACGACAGTAACATCTCTCCAGGTCCTCCATTACCCGTCTCACACCCTTCACCGGCGCTCCTCGCAAAACTACATCTCGAATGCGCATCGCTCTACTCTTCAGCCCGTTCTCTCGTCAAAGCCATCGGCTCACGCAAACTGATCCCATCGGCGTCTTCGGATTCCGGTGCAGAGGTCTCCACTGACCTGCGTCGGTATCTTGCGGACCAGGCGGCGTTTCATGGGGCGTTGGCTAGGAAGTGGCTTGGTGTCGATGCTGGTGAGAATGGGGGCACGGAGAGAGGAGGAGAAGCCGTTGGATATTTGCAGTGGGCCAAGAAGGAGCTGGAAGAGCTGAAAGACGGTGGGAAAGGGATTCTTGTGGGGAAGGGAGATAGGGAAATGAAGGATAGGATGAAGGAAAACGTGAGTGATGAGCTGGAGAAGGTCATTGTTTTCTTCAAGCATTACAAGAAAGTGAATGATTCTGTAAGTGTCTTCTTCCGCTGGGTTTGGCAGCATATCCATCCTTGGCACGTAGCTCCATTTCCAACCTGTCCCTACGCAAGCAGACTTGCAAGCGCGGATACCCTCCGGACGAATAGCAGTCGCTGCGAAAGTGTTCCAGCCCCCAGCTCCGGCATTCGGTCCCGGCTCTGTAGCTGACCTCCGTTCACAAGCTGAAGCACTGGACCTTTCGGACGCTGATCAGAAGGATGTGAGCAGCTCTACAGGAACTCCTGGTACGTACGCTGGAGCAGGCTCTTATTTCTGATTGTAACTCTGCGGGAACACTACTTGTCATTTCAAATGTAATATTACAGTTGTAACATAAAAACTATGGAGAACGATGGGTATACACGAGGGGTATCATACGCGCGTCCATGGCGTCTGCTACCCATGCCTGCCCAGACCACTAGCGCTTTTGCTAACAATCTTCGCTTCAGCGTGCTTAGCTTTGGCTCGCTTCGCGCTGCAGAGTACCTCATATGAGCCCCAAAATTTTGCATGACAGTCTATTTCGAACTTACTCTTCCAAAGCTTCGTTCTCCAGCATCTTCACATGGGCTCGCGCCTCCCGGACCATAGCCCGCGCTGCAGACAAAGCGCGGTCTGCTTCCTTCTCTGCCTCTTCCGCGCCTTGAACCTTCTGGCGCGCGGCTACTATGCTGGGGTCATTGGCAACGCTAGCGCTGTTGTTACGCCCGAACTCGAAAAATCTACTTCCAGAGCTAGAACGAAGGCTGCCATTCTGCTGGGAGCTAGTTTGGGATGACGTTGATATTGAGCGGCGCTTGGGAGATGATAGTCTACCACCACGAGGTGGGGAAGCGGACGATTCACGACGACCACTGCTTTGTGAAGGAGATTTGAATAGCGGCATGTTTGAACTTGGCATTCAATTCCAGTCGTCTTTATAGTCTGCTCTTACCCCACAGCTCCAACCTGGAGTCATTGGAGCTACCAGCATCATTGGAGCCACCCAGCTCCAATAGCGCGTCGCTGTTGGTCTGTGCGTGAGAAAACCGAAAGTGAATCACATGTCGGAGTTTGAACTTTCCTGGGTTGTTTGTAAGATCCATCAAGTATAAAAGGGACCTTTGCCGTTTCCCATCACCTCGCTCGACGTCCCCCCTAGTGGTGTTTGGCCTCAGCATCGACGTCGTCAACATCCTTGACAATGTCTAATAAGATAGTGGTGAGCTGCTCACCAATTGCCTGTCCGTAGTAGTTCTTCTGGGCTTAACCCGGATACATTGAGCCTGCAATCTACCGGGCTGTCATAGACGATGTTATGTCTGCCATTAGGCCCGAATTCGACGAATATGGCGTCGCAGAAGAGGTTCTCGGCGAGTTGCAGCATGTAAGTCCAAATTTGACGAATTACGACTACATTCTGGTTACCCCCTTTTCCCGCAACCTGATGAAATGGTCGCCGAATAGAAATGGGAGACTAAGGTTATCGCGTCTCATGTCGCCGAGTTCGATGCCCAGCCGGCACCCGTGCAGGCGCCTCAACACCCCCCACAGCACCACCATGCATACCCACCGCACCCCATGCACATCATGCAGCAGTACCCCTACGCACTACCACCCCCACCCCCTCCAGGGCCCGGCCAGCCTGCCGTCAAGGTTGAGCAAATGGACGGCAGATACATGGTCGGTCTGCCATACGGCATTCCCGCACTACCTGGTCCGAATATAAACGGGGGGCGACTAGCTGTCCCGCCGCCCCCGCACCCGGGAGGTCAGACGGGCGTGATCACGTTCCCTCGTACCCTACAACCACAACAGCCCGCGAGACCGTTTATTCCGCCTGCGCCACAGCCGCAACCAGTCTCGCAGCCCCAACGGATCCCTCAAGTCGACGGCCCGTCTGAATCGTCTGATGACGAGGGATCGTCGCCCCCCCCTTCGCAAGGCCAGTCCTTCGCCCCGCGTGCCTCGCATCCGTCGTTACCCCAGCCGGCAGCTTCCTCGTCTACATCATCTGTACCGCAGGCCGATTCTGAGGCCATTAACAGTGACCTTGATGATTCGGATACGGAGGGCGAGGAAGACGCGGAGGAGGGGACCGCAGGTGAGACGGATATTGTGTTTTGTACTTATGACAAGGTTGGTGCCCTGCCGGGTTGTCTGTTGGTTTTTTCATCAGGCTGTTTCGCAGGTGGCACGTGTAAAGAATAAATGGAAGTGTGTGTTGAAGGATGGGATGATACATATAAATGGGAAGGATTATCTGTTTGCCAAGTGCACGGGGTATGTCAACGCCCACTTCTTCATGTTTACCTCGGACTGCATGATCACATTAGGGAGTTCGAATGGTAGCATTCAAAGCGCATTGCCCCATCCGAGGTGTCGATGGCTTCCCTTTGACCAGTTGATCCTGGACATTGCATTTTCCACATCTTATTTTTTCTCGTTGCATGTCATCTGTCTAAATTACCTTACATGTTGGTCAATGTTTGTGCTGTTATTATCAATGTCACTGCTGTATAGATATTCCTTGGAATAGTGGCTTTAGCTTTTGGTGTGTGGTTCTATGTTGTCATGAGATATGAAGTTAATTTTCACAGTTTGTGGTGCGATTCGTTCATGAGCACACATTCTGCAACCTCCATAAGAAGGAATCAAAGTCACATCATCGAGAAGGCAGTGAAGTATGGTGTATGCTGATCCTACAAACTATCGCATCATGACTGCACGTTTCAGCAGGCAGCAGACTGATACATATCTGATCTAGTTTATCGGACAGGAACCAGAATCATGTAATCATTCTTGCATGGCTCACGCCAAAAGTTTACATCCAATCTACGATCCTCTTTCCCGGTGTCTTTGAAGTCTCCGGTAGACCCAACTACCACACGGTGGACCCGAGTTGCAAGTTTGACGATATACACGCCGAACTGTGGGGACGAGCTATCGACTATCTGTGACAGATTTTGTCAGCTCCGTGCGTATGCGTACCTGCCAAATAGTTGACTTCCTCAGCTCCCGTTCCTTTTTTTTTTTTTGGGTTTTGCCGAGTCGCTCCTTGGGTCTACGTACGCTGCCCCCATTGCTGTGGCCTTCATTGTATACGCCGGCAGCTGCATGGGGCATCGTTATTTTTAGGTTCGTGGTCACGGTGGGCCTTAGAAATACATACGGTCTCCGAGCTATAGTTCGGTTTGTACGTCTTAGCCTCCTGGGTATGTGTAATCCATCGCCATTCATACTAGATTCGCGCTTACTATTTTTTCCAGTCCGTGATCCCGGAACCTTCTCGAAAGTGTAAGCTTACTTGTAATCCGGCGATCGCAAGAATTTGTCTTAAGAAGTGTGGGCTGTACATAATTTCTCAACCGATGTGACTGCGTTGGTTGATCCAAAATATACGGCTCACCGCGGTTCAACGGAGCAGGCGCCACGAGATACATTTCGGGCACAAGCACAGACCGTGATGTGCTGTCCTCTACCTTCAAGTGTGTCACCGCGGTTTGTGCAAAGGGCGCGTGGTTTGGAGCGGCCACGCTTTCTATGTAAATCCAGGAAGATGATCTAGGCGAGTCTAGGTACATTCAATTATCCAGGAACATAGATTATCGACATTCGTCAACCTCATGTATGCGATATTACGGAACTGAGTGGTGACTTGGGTTCTCGTGCTGACTTGGCTTGATGGATCACCTTGCCTGAAGGAGTTGGGTCGGTCTATAGCTAATCCAAGGGTAACTTGTAGCTAGCCGGTCGGTGAGGATGATATTCCGTTAGAATGGCACCAGCTGACCAAAATGCATCTAGGTTAACGAGTGTATCAATTGCGACCCTAAAATGTCAATACTATCTTTATTTAGGACACGGGGTAATTTGTTTTATGTTTTACTTGTCTTAATTCCCGCTTCATGTTCAGATACACTGATAGTCCACTAACTCCTCTTATATTATTATACATCTCATGTCAATCGATCAACATTGTACACTGTCGATTATTGGAAGCTGATGAAAATGCATCCGTTCCTTTATTCATTCTAACATGAATGATTCCCAAAGCTGGATGATGGTGTGTCATAGGAAACGCGGAAAAGTTGCGGGGTATGTACGTGCAAGTTACGAAACCTGCCAGGAGCTAGAAAAGTCGTCCCAGGTATAAGTGTATATATATATATATAGATTTAGCTATCACAACTCCTATAGAACCGACCCTGCGCGAGTTAATGTGTTGATACAAGGCTAAACAATTGAAGAATACATAAGAATTGTGATGAATACACATCATGACTGCCCTGTCTGTAGGTCCACATGACTAACTATAGTCAATATGCCTGCGGGGAGTGAGGAGTCGCAACGTTTTGTCATCCAGTGGATCACGTCGATAAGGATGGGGCCTTGTTAGCGCGTGCATGGGAGCAAGATCACGGTTACGGCCAGTATGTCCGAGTCCTCGAGCCCGCCCTTCCCCTTGATTAGACTCTGACCCAGGCAATAGCTCATAGGAAGGAGGGCACGGATCTATCCGAAGGGGCGGTAAGGGACGCTGTGAGGGACTAGTTGGCATGTGGACTTCTTGCCGATAAGCCTGTGTTGGACCGGAATTAGGGTTTGGAACACCTCTCGTCGACTGGAGTGGACTGCTGGTGTCTGGAGAATACGTGTAATTTGTGAAAGGTCCATGCATGGGTCGATCTGTATATCTTGGCGGCGATTCGGCTGGAAAGTAGAAGCTGTCTGAGTATGCTTCGTCTGCATGTGGAGTGTTCAATATCGTGGGGGAGGAAGAAGGGCGGGACTGTGTGTGGACAGGATAAGGGGGATGTGAATTCAGGGATGGTGAGTGGGAGGCTGGGTGTGCGGAGATACCTGATAATGCGTCGTTAGATACTCCCTGAGTGTGCGTGAGTGAATCAACCACCAAATGTGCAATGGAAGGCGTCGAGGGGTTGATTGACGAGTAACTTAGGGAAGATTCAGCATGGGCATGATCAAAGTATCCCTGCATTTGTGGAAGCGAATTGCGGTCGTGATCAGCCGCAGAAGCAGCTGCAGAATAGCGGGGTGAGGGATCGTTTGCATAAGAATATCCGGAGAGGGGGCCATTTTCGTATGGCTCATACATCGTCACCGATTCTGATGTTTTGGATTGAGCTGGATAATGGGAGTATAGCGATGGGAAGGGTGCGTATGTACGGGTAACATTAGTCGACGTCCGCGTAGACGTCTCATTGACCCGTGGCGATTGCTCGTCCCCTTTCCCGCGGTGTTTTCCAACCCTCGTGCTTTTAAATAGTCCGTGCGGCACGACAAGCTCCCGCATACCAGGGATATCATCAATCGTGCCTAGGTTGTCGACAGTCGTTTGCGTGAAATAGGCGGCTTGAGAAGAGTAAGATCGGATTCAGGTGCAGTTTGGAAGATACAAACTTAGATGCCATTTTCTGCGTCCTTTGTCTGTTTCAATCCATACGGAGTATGTCTGTTTCACTAGGGGATCCCAATCTCGTGTTTGCTTTTCTGCTATGGCCCTGCAAGTCGCTGTCAAATACGAGCTAAATTAAGAAGCAATAGAACCGACCCCGGGCCAATGTCTGGCGACGTTGGACAGTATTTTTCATAGTAAAACAAGAACTCCTGAGAGGTAGTCAGCAGAGAGTAATCAAGGTAAGGAAAGCCACAAACGTCGCGGACTCGGGAAGGGCTCCACCTCCTGCCTTCAGTGAACCTCTCAATACCTAAGCCTGTGACTTCTGTGTGAGGCCCCCGTTCTTCCCATGCATATACACAGCCTGTCTTGAGCGCAAGTCGCTCCTCAGCGTCTAGTCGTCTGGTGACCATGTGTAGCAGGCCTTGCTGGATGGCGAAAAATATTTTGTGGGCATCCTGAGTAGAACGGATGCGGACGTTGGTACAGGTGGGACGTTGCATATTACAGTTAGCACGATAAGAATGCTTGTGCGCCAAAGCAGAGGGTGAAGGCCAAGTGCTATGTAAAGGTCATTTGGATAGGGTATGTCCGATCAGAACCACATGTGGAATCCGATTGGAAAGAAGTTTCCTGAAGAGTTCCCCTGGGCCTGGCGACTGATTATGTGGAGTGTGGACCTGTGGTTCTTCAATATCTTCATTTCCGTCTTCGCATTGTCGTATCAAATGTTGACCTTACAGTTCACACCGGTTATAGATCTAACATGGCATAAATCTCGATATCGCCAACAACTCTAATCACTCTAAATACTCACCTTTTTATCTGTTTGATCGAGTGGTTCATATTGGCTGCTCTTTCATATGTGTATGCCTAGCTGCACACGTTGATATAACAGGCCCCTCTCACCGTTCAGTATCAGTAACAAACTTATTGAGTAGAACCAGCCTATCCTTCGAAGCCGAACGCTTTGGGAATAGTTTGGTGGGAAATCAGTGGCCACCAATGTGGAAATAATGAACCAGCTGTGGCACAAGAGTGGCGGGTAATCCCTAAGCGAGTGATTCTGAAGATGAATAATATATATTGCAGCCGAGAGATTCTCTGAAATTACTCTGCCAGGCGGGAGAGGCATTGCAACCCTAATTCTCCTGTTACGTCACTAGACGTAACGAACGCTGAGGACTTCGCAATTGCCCTAAATCTTAAAAGAAAGATAAAAGCATGCGAAATCGACAAACGCAGGGTTGTTCTTTTCCAGAACGTATTGACGCCAATTCATAGACTTACGTGGCCTGGCTTTGCGCAGAAATCCATTGACCGTGACACTAGCAATCAGCGATCGGAATCTAGCGCATTTGCATCCGTTAGAGGATTTCACAAGATTAATTACTTCACGTGTACGCATGACAGTGATCTCTCCCTTGACAATGACATTGTACGAGAGTATATGACAATAGCATAATGATAGCAAATAATAACTGAGGGGTATAAATATACACGATAGCAGTTGATATCAAAGCACATGAGCACTTATCGAAGTAGTTCTGAAGTTGTAAATGACATCAATGCTTTTTCGTCTAGCGGGTGACGACGAGGGGGAGGAATGTTTTGTAAGTATGACAAAGGGGCGAGGTCATCTGCGTTGTACATGTTTCTTGACCTATTAGTATTACCCCCATAACGATGCTCAAAGCCGCTAGACCGGCCATCCCCAATAATCGCTGGGTTCTCGGGTCCGTGTGATAGGTGTCGAAATGGAAGCGTTCTGGTTGTGAGATAACCAGTCGTTGACGGGACTACATCAAAGCCATGGTAATGCGCCCTATTTGGCCTGCCTGTCCGTGCAGTTTTGTATTTTCCCTGGGGGACGTTTAATGAGGCGAGCTGCGGAAAGTCATCGACTGTGCGAAGCCTATCTAGAGAATCTTGTGTGAAATAGGCAACTACGGGCAATATGACATATGCTAAATTTAGTGAGTCTGGAATAAACAAGAAAGTGAACATACTAAGATGCCACTTGCGACGACCTCTCGGTGTCTCTACGAACACAGAGTAAGTCTGCTTGTTAAGATTACTCCGAAAGAAGCCGTGCGCAGGCGCGGCGCGTGGAGGAGTCCTGAGTGACGATAAGCATTCGGCACACAACGTGTAAGTGAAAGGCCGACACTGACATTGACTCTGAATCGGAAGTCGATTCCCGGTCACTTGGCGTCACCGTTCTTTCATGATAATAAAGAAATTCCTACCAACAATAAATACGTCATAATTTACAATGAGGCGAGCTACTTACATCTCGCACACGACTTGGGCCCCATCGGATGGAGTCCGTCCAACGCTCTATCCCTAGCTAAAACTCCATGAGAACCGATGAGGATCATAAAGAGAAACCCGACTCACCCCTGTAGCCTCAGCATTAGGTCCTCTTTCTTCCCATACAAAGACGCAACCAGACGATATAGACCGGCGTTCTTCTGTGTCCAGCCGGCGCGAGACCATGGGAAGTAAATCTAATGAGACGGCGTGAAATATTACATGAGCGTCGTGTGGTGTTCTGACACGAAGGTCAGTAATTGTCGGACGCTGCATTGCGAAAAGGTGTGCAGACTGAACAGCTGCGGGGAGGATGGGAATGAAGGATATGGTGGTTTGAAAGTTGCCGAGCTTTATACGGGAGGAACGCAAGTCCGCATACTTAATGATCATCATTGGCACCTAAGCTTAACGTTTATTGATTCCTGTACATAGTGCAACAGGCTCTGTATCAGAAAAAGACTCCATTTGAATAGAACTAATGGGGAAGAGGTGCTGTGCATGGGATGTGACTCAGACCGAGAGGAACGCCACGATAGACTTTTAGGGATGTGACATATAATATCCAAGAAACCGGCAGAGCGAATTAAAAATTGAACCATTCCGTCATTTGTTTCGGGATAGAAATGGGCGGCAAGTGTCGATTCCGGAAACAGATGGCAAGTTCAAGAACCTGCACGCAACCAAAATCGGCGATTGGCTGGTGATGAGGTCCCGAGAACTAGAAGGGCAGAGGTTCTTGATAAATTCGACATACGTGGACAGATTTCGGCAAGGAGATAAGCCTGTCGAACAAAACCCTTGATGACTCGTTTTGGACATCCTCGGTACCAATGAAAGCTAGTTGCTGTTGAAAGCGTCTACACGGCGGTAACTTTAATGCTTAAATTTTCCCGCGTCGGAGGCCCAGCATGAGAACATTGGATCGACATTGAGTGTTGGTCCGACATCATCGAAATTTACGAGCCTAACTTGACACTAATAGGGGCTGTAGCGACCAGTGAAAACGGAGGAGTATCACATGGCGCCCGAGAAGTCGATGGGAAAGGACAAAGTTTGAATTAGACGAGCCCTCACCTCTCACCGGCAATCTACTGACAAAAGGTCCATGGTAGTTCATGATGCATGATGCGACTGATTTGTTTTCCTAAAGAAAGTGCATAGGATAACTCAACCCCCAAAAGTCAACATCACGATCATCATAACTTTATATCTATCAATTGTCATTACTTACTTATTGAGGGCTGTTCTAGAAATCACAGCAATCAGATATCGGACAAACACGCCACTTGGAAGGCGTTCTAGTAGGAGTCAAGGAGAGCCTGAGCGTAAAAGTTGCTGTTAAACTTACGGAATTGATGATGATAGTGTTATCCGAAGACCTTGTGCTCTTGTGTTATAAGATTGGACATGTCAACATGTAGAGAACGAAAGGGGGTAACAAACTTACGCGGGTAACTGAAATACAGCTCCTCCGGTCCGATGTCCTCAAGAGCCAAACTTGCAGTTTCCAACCACAGCCACAACACTTGCACCATTGATCACGTCCTCCGTCACGCGTCACGTGTACAATCGATTTGGAGTCATGAACTTGAATCTGACTTGTTCTCGTCTTACAGCCTATTTTTCCACACATTCTTTACGGCGATCTGTGTCTCAAGCAGAACATAAGACACGTATGTCTGTTCAGCAACCTCCTTGGAAACTACCTGAAAGAAAGGTGGACGAACCTGTTCTCAAAATATACAATTCTTTGACACGCACCAAAGTCAGTCCCGATTTCTGTCACCTTGAAGATATATCTCATCTTTTGCTATAGAACAAATTTGTACCCAGGCATGGGCGTCACGTCAAATGGTATAACTGCGGACCCACCGTGTATGATGCTTCACACATGGGGCATGCTAGGTAAAACATCTGCATATCGAGAAATGTGCACAATACACAACGGTTCATTAGAAATTATGTCACGCAAGACATATTGCGCCGGATAATGACCGATTATTTTGGATACGACGTACACTTTGTAATGAACATTACCGACATCGATGACAAGGTCTGGTTATAGGTTCTTGCTCTGGAACTACACATTCTCATATGGCCTTCAAAAGATTATTCGGCGTGCTCGTCAGAACCATCTCTTTGATTCCTTTCGTTCTGAAACGAAATCAATGACATCCGACTTGATCAGTCATGTACAGGCGGCATGGCGGACCTATGTACGCGAAGATTTGGCAAAGGGGCTACCGAAATCCGAACGGCCAATTGAAGGAGACGAAGAGAAAGCTTGGCTTCGAATTGGTGAGCTGATTCAGGACAAAACTTGGAAACAGGATTGTATACGAAGAGATGAAAAATTTGACATGCATTTCTCCTCGGCCGTACGTTTCTCGAGATATCAACTCTTGCTTGTCTGACACACCGATAGGCTCGAACTTCTGCGGCTATTCAAATTGCACAGTCTCACTTGGAAAGCGGAAATTCAACTTCCGAAGCCGCTCACCAACTACTTGATGATTCAAGGGATATTCTTGCACAATCTTTGGATGATCAAGTTCGTTGATCAGTTTTGTGTTTACTTCGTTTCTCCAGTTAGCTTATCTCACTAGTATCACGCCACCGTGACCGATCCCGCAATATCGCGGTCATTAGCGTCCTATTGGGAAGGTCGATTCTTTCACGACATGACCCGTCTAAGAGTTCGTGACCCAGACACTCTTACCCGTGTCACAGAGTATGTTCCAGAGATTGTATCATTTGTGGAAGGGATCATCCGGAACGGATATGGCTATGAAGTTGAAGGAAGCGTATATTTTGATACTCAGGCTTTCGACAAAGCAGATGGTCATGTTTATGCGAAACTGGAACCCTGGAGCAAAGGAAATCGAGAGTTGGTGGAAGAGGGCGAAGGTATGTTTTGTTTTCCTGACAATGCACTGGCCCGACTAATGCTCTGCATTGATTAAGGTTCGTTATCGAGCAAAACTATCGGCCGCCGATCCTTGTCAGACTTTGCATTATGGAAAGCATCGAAACCAGGCGAACCTTCATGGCCTTCGCCCTGGGGCCCTGGCCGGCCTGGGTGGCATATAGAATGCTCAGTCATGGCTAGCGCCATCTTCGGTGATAACATGGATATCCACTCTGGAGGCATCGACCTAGCGTTTCCCCATCACGACAATGAAATAGCGCAGTCTGAGGCAAGCCCCCATCTATTCAAATATATAGTTGGCCTTGATAGCTCCGTCTCAGGCATATCATGATTGCCCCTCGTGGGTCAACTACTTTATCCATACCGGTCATTTACATATCGAAGGACTGAAAATGAGCAAGTCTCTGAAGAATTTTATAACAATAGATGTTCGTTTTTTGTTTGTTCTGGGATCCTAGTGAATTACTTACCATGATCTTCAGGACATCCTACAGAAATACACGGCTAGACAGTTACGACTCGCATTCCTGATGCAATTGTGGAACGCGAAAGTCGATTTCTCAGAATCGTTGATGATCGGCGAAGTCCGTACAATCGAGCTCACACTAAATGTCAGTACATGTTCCTTACCCCGATCATCACGAGTTTACATAGTAACTTCCTTGTAGAACTTTTTTACTACAGTAAAAGCTCTAGTGAGCCAAGCCCGCGCGAGCCTGAACAAGTCCGACGGCCACCATCATTATGAAGCACCAGAACAGGAGTTGGCATCAAGGTTAATTCCTCTTTGGCCTGAAAGTCCGGAATTTGATTACTTTCCTGCATCTCACGTAGCCTCCATGAGAGCCAGTCTGCTCTCCGTGCCGCGCTTTGTGATTCGTTCAACACACCAGATGCTCTTACCGTTCTCAGAGATCTCGTGTCCAGGACCAACGTGTACATCAACGCACGGGGTAAGAACTTGGACATAGGTGTCGTGGAGAACGTGGCGCGCTGGGTAGGCCACATCCTTCGTGTTTTTGGTCTCGGCGAGGGAGAGAATTCGGACCTTGGGTGGGGTCAGGAGGATCACGTTGATGGAATTGTCAATGTTTGTCTTTGTGACCACACGTTCAACTTCCCGCTTATCATGGCTTGTAGCGGGAAGAAGTTCTCATGCCTTATCTCAGGACGTTATCATCATTCCGCGATGGTGTCCGAGGTCTGGCTATGGGCAAAGGTGATGCTGCGTTGAGGGATATTTTAGCGCTTTGCGACAAACTCCGTGACGCTGATCTAGTTCCTTTGGGCGTCGCGTTGGATGACCAAGAAGGTAAGGGCCTGGCGCTCTACACATGGCTCATCATTGAGTTTCTTGACAGATGGCAAAGCCCTCGTGAAACTTGTTCCTCCGGCGGAGCTAATTAAAGCGCGAGATGAGAAACGCGCCCAGATGGAGGCCAGAGCAGCGAAAAGAGCCGCGGCTGTGGAAGAGGAACGACGCAAACGGCTACAAAAGCTGGAAAGAGGTTGTGTGCCGCCGGCGGAAATGTTCAAGCCCCCAAACGTGGCGCAAGGGGTTTATAGCGCATGGGATGAACAAGGATTGCCTCTCCTAAATGCAGAAGGGAAAGAACTAAGCAAAAATCAAACAAAGAAGGTAAGGAAGGATTGGGAAAATCAGCAGAAGCTTCATGAGGATTATGTGGCCTGGAGGAAAGAGCAGGGCGAATAGATAGCGTATTGTCACCAAAACAGATTCTGATGTTTGTCAAGAAAAACTACCAGTCGCATGCATTAACCACTAATTTGCATATCTTTTCCAAGCCTACTTGATCGTCTGTATCAAAACCCCCGATAGCAAGACAGTCCAGATCCAACACGCCAACGACGTCTCCACTTCCGTCATCTCGTATCAAGGGACACACAATTTCGCTCTTTGTGTCTCCATCGCAGGCTATGTGACCGGGGTAGCTTTCAACTTCTTCAACCAGTATCGTTTTCTTGCGAAGATATGCATCTGCGCAGACCCCTCTACCAAGACTGGTAACGTTGATATATTGACATGCAGGCTTTCCACAGAACGGACCTAAGAATAGTTTAGACGATTCCAACACAGGGGCTGTTGAACCTCGGGGGAATGGAAAAAGGTGTGGCTCAAGATAAAACCCTGTAGAAAAGATGAAAAATTAGTCGTATGCATATCGGGCTGTCATTGCACTGAGTGTTTGATAGCACTGCTAGTACTCACCACACCAATTGACCGATTTCGTATCATCACTGCCAAAATATTCAAGGAAGGCGAGAAGAGCGTTGAAAATGAGAGAAGAAGTGTTCGCTAAGTTTGTGACCTACCCTTATTGTAAGTTGGTGTTGCTTACCGGTCATGACCACGAAAAGTTTATAGTTACCCAGTTTCGTTGTCCGTCGAGCAACAGACTGAGTTGTTGATGGACATGGTCCCAAAATTCGACTTTAGTTTTGATGCTTTGTCGTGGTTTACTTGAGCCTTGAATATTGAATGGAGAGCTCATGTTGTCACGTACCTCTCTGGAACAAGTGAGGAATTAGCGTGTGGCATTGTCAGCCAGTAGTTCAGTATGATGTAGTATGTGGACAGTGGCAAGATCACAACCAATGCCACCAGATTAGATTAGATCATATTCTTGACCAGATCCGATATCATCTACACTCAACGCTATCATTCATAACATCGTTCCGACGAAACATGGCACCCTACTTCGAGACAGTTAAAGTAAGTGTAACTCATTGTAACAATGAATTATGGTGAATCGAACTCCAGCAGTCCTTTGCAGATGTGTCAATCACCGACGCTGGCGTCGATACCCTTGAATTTTTGGATGCTTCCCAAGGCCTTGTTGGCCTCTTTGGTGTGGTTTTCGCTACCCAGAAAATTCCATCTATTCAATGTTTTATTCTCAGATCTCCTCGGGTCTGCAGCATTTTCTGTTGTACAGAGTGATTTGAAAGGCAATATCACGGTTCGGAGATCCGTATAGCATCTCCCGGTTGTTATGCTCATGCCTTGTTAGAAAGTGAAAGCTCGTTATGACTCGGCACCAGAAAAATCTGCTACGCTTGAACAACTCGTTCTAAATGAGAAGGGCGAGAAGAAGCGCACTGCAACAGAGGGCCTGATGTGGCTCCTTCGCGGGCTGTCATTCACTTGCAAGGCCCTTCAGCATGCTCAAGCAAACGCATCTGCTGAGCTTTCTGTGGCGTTCATGCAATCATACGAGAAAACACTCAAGAAATTTCACAATTTTGTGGTGAAAGGCATCTTTACGGTGAGTATCGTCGTGCTGCCCCGTATTTTGCTTGTGTGTACGCGGCGCTAGGTTGCTATGAAAGCTTGCCCCTATCGTGCCGATTTCTATGCAAAACTTGCAGCCGATCCGAATGGAGGGACACCAGCATCGCAAGAGAAACTGAACGCGGATTTGGACCAGTGGCTCACTGCCTTGACTTCCATCGTTGCGAGGATGGAAGCTTTCTACGAGGAGGGTGGTCATGGGAAGGGATTTTAAACTAGTACAGTATTCAACGATGCACCGAGTTCACCGGTATGATATGACCCAGTGTGTGCCACTCCGCCATGGCTCGGTGCTGCCTATGAGTAACGTGTCAAGATATGTTTTAGCATCCATCATGATAAACCCCTCGGGTTGCTGCAGCTGTATTGTTGGCAACCACGCTACTGACAGAAAAATACCCAGCTAGAACTTTCCAAATTGAATTGGAATACATATGACAGTCTAAACGGAGAAAGAAAAAACATTCAGTTAGCATTGGGGAAATGGGAGCAGTTGGCTAGGCGTTGGCAACATGTTTATATGCCGGGATCGATGGAGAAGACGTCGACGATTGTGTAATTAATCACACCAGAAATCACTGAAAAGATGCATCCGCTACGATGATCGGAGAGATCAAAACAATATGTAACCCAAATTTGACCAAAAGAGTTTTTGATACATACGACGTTCACGGTTCTGACAGTCTGGTGGCTTAGCGTGAGATACCCCCAGCTTTTGGTAGTTCCTCAAACTTGAAGGTTCCTTGCGATGTAACTTATGTACATACTTGGTACTTGGTGACCGGGCGGCCGAAAAGAGTGGAGTATACAGAGTTGAACCGGTCAACCTTCTATGTTCAAAACAAGTCCAGTGACTTGTAAGTTTGAGATGTTTCCATTTGTCCAACATTCGTCCTTGGACTTTTCCGCATATCAAGCCCGACAATATCATGACGCGCCCATGACTCGGAGTCAGTAGTAGACAATGATCATGATCATGATTCATGATATGATTGAGCATCGACTTTGACTCGCGATCGGTGTGGTATTTGTTTCAAAGTTGTTAAAATAGTCTGTTTCTTGCTGTATTATGATCGTACTATACTATAAGTCAAGGGGAAGTTGAGGAGTTCAGCATTGGTAACTCGGACGCTATCAACTCGTAGAGTCCGTAGTCACGACTTTGAGAGAATCGCCGCCAGCGACTTCTTACTCCCAGTTCGAGTATACCAGCCATGTACAGAACAGTAAGAAATATACAGAGTCGTTTGACATACTAATACAGGCTAAATGAGGAAGCAGATTCCATAACTCGAGGGCGTACGTACGTAGTAGCAAATTTAGACTGGTAGCACAACTTGTAGGTATCAGGGCAGCTGAAGATCTGAAGACATGTAACGGCCCGGTGGAGTACGGATACCAGCCGGATCTGCTTCTGTGGGTTGTACTAGACTTGGTCAAAAAAACTCACTGCTTGATTCTTGCTTGATTCCTGCTTGATTCTGTCAATGCGGTTTGCCGGAATCTGCCCCCAAACCGAGTACTGCCTTGATACTGATTTATGGGCAAAAATGAAAGCTGTCGCCACACAAGAAGCAACTAGAGCAGGAAGGGCTATTGTCGCGCCGGAGATAGTCATGCCAGCGATTGCAAGAAAGCAAGGTGCAGTTAATGATCCTATATTCCAATTGTAAGTTATCAGGTCTATATGTCTGTGACTCCCGAGGAAATGCTCGTACCAGACACAGGTATGAGAGGCGTCATGACAGAGCTATAGAATAATGGTGCCACCAGAACAGGGAACACAATTGTTCCTGCTATGCCTATGGTATCCCAAACGGTCCACGGAGGTATATCTCCGGTGGCGGTGAATGCCGCTAAACGTGCATGCCCTCAAGTTGAAGACATAAATCTAGGGATGTATACAATCAATACTTACTCATCTGTTACAAGATGCAGGAGGGAAGGGCTTTAGAGGCCTCCCAGGCTATAGCTAGCTGCGGAGAGATAGCATATATATATATATGAAATGCTCATCTGATACACATCAGGACAAGCACGTTCGTTTAAGTCAAAAACAAGCACCACTGGATATCGGTTATCAGGATATCGTTTAATATTAGATGCTATGAGATGTTATCAGCATATCGCATGATCATAGAAGACTAGTAGAAGCTGATTTTTTTTCTATGAAACGATCACAGTGCTGTTATCCAGTGGCGTTGTTATGCGAGCTTAAGATGAATTTGATGGATGGTGCTAATAACTCTCGAGTAAGCTTAAGGAAGTCTGGGTACTGGCAAGCCTAATGTGCAGCCGAGTAATCAGGAGATGTCCGGGTGATAAAGGGGGTTGAGCTTTGAGATCAGCGATGCTGGAAGTTCTATAGCGCACTAAGTAGCGGTGTCAGCCTGCTGCTTGGAAACAGAAAGCAGAAATACCTATGAAATAGTGTTAATGAAAAGCCTCGACGTGGGATAGGTCGTGAACGAAATATCTTCTGCAAGCCTTTCAGGCGTACATGTTACCTTAACATGCAAGGTATCTCAACCTGCTGATATACAGCGGTGAAAGCACTACCTATCGTTGATGTTCAATTGTGACATTAAGGTATATGTACATCGTGATCGCTTGAGTCGTCCGATGTGATCCTCTAGTATTGTGAACAAATCGTCGCGCATGTGTTGTGGAACTTCCTTGTCCTTTGAATAGACATGGGATAAGCGCAAGATTGGTCGAATGCATCAGAGCCTTATAATAAGTCTCCTTCTCTAAGCACTTGCAGGGATACAGTTCCCCCATACTTGCATTGACGCAGAACAACCGACATCCAACCGGCATGTACAGCATCACCTTCAACTTCCGAAAACATCAACCTATGTAGGTCGTTCGGAATGCTTACAACCCCCCCCCAGTCGACCGCAAAATGACGAGTGAGGACCGCGTGGCGGAGTTGAACCAGGCACGTATTTTCGGCCAGGACAAGTTGAAAGTTGAATGATAGGTCGGATAATGTGAATATGCTCACATGAGAAGGCCTCAGAATTGTCCACCCACTGTGCATGGTGGCCTGCTATGTCCTCCTGGACACAGTATTTTCCGTATCTTCCAATTGTAGATCCATGTCGAGCAAGCTTTCTTGTGTCGATGTCTTGCCTTTCGAACGTGAAACGCCTGTCGTCGACAGCGGTAGCCGCATCTCGGGGGAAGGTTCCAGCTGAGCTGTGCGGATCTGCGGGTGAGCTGGTATGTATGCTTTTGGGGAGTCCAGATGTTTCCTGCCTGGATGCCAGGGTCTGGTGGAAGATTTACTAGGTTTCATGCTTACAAACGGATGGGGGATGTCGCCGTCGCTGGCATTGGGCTGGGAAGGTTTGGCTATTTCAGTGATGAGGTGACTGTTTGAGGGTGGTATGGAGGGGTGAATGTACTGCGTCTTGTGGCCGCTATGGCAACCATCCGCGAGGCCTTTGTCCGATAGCTTATGGCCGACGTCATCTAGCTCCAGGCCATCATAAAGGTGCTCTGTGTCTTCCCTGTCGCTAGAGCTCAGGCTATCGAATGATAGCCGTGCCATGATAGTCTCCCTTGTGGAGACAGCAATTGGTAGGGCAGTGAGAATTGATGTCAGTGAGGGAGAAGAAGCAAAGCGAGCGTGGGTTTGGCGTCTAAAGGAAGGTTTGACGTGATCCTGTTGGAAAGACTGTGCAGATACATCGATAGGGTCCTTCACGGAAGAGGGCGGAAAGAAAGACAGATGAGACACAGGAATCCGCCGTATTGTTCCGACATGATGTTCACTTGACGAGGACTCTTTATCTGTACTGGGAACCGTAAGATCATCGGCTGCATCCACTGGGTCACCGGACTCCTTTGAAGGAACAAGAGACATGAGATTGTAGTCCGCTTGTGACTGAAGTGAGCGAGAGGCCTTGTCCAGAGGGATATACAAGACTTCACGGAAATGGATGGAGTCAGATGTCCATAGGTGATTGGCACGTCGTAGCTCTGCCATGCTGATGCCGTACCTGAGTGACACGCCGGCTAGGGAGTCTTTGGGGTCAACCTAGACAACGACTTTAAATACCACTGCTATAAGGCAGAACACGACATACCTCATGCACGAGAACTTCTTTCTCTGGGACTGACAAAGAAGAGACGTCACTAGTGTCGTCGGACTGAAGTGGAGGTGCATCGACCAAATTCCCAACTTTGACGATACGTGATAAGTGTGGTCGTGTAATTCCAGCGTCGCTCGACCCCTTCGCCAACCCTGCACTGCGGAGAGGATGGAGGTGGCCACCACTAGCGTCTCGATTGTATGATTGGGTCCGGGAGCGAACGTTTCTATTGAACAGAGCGTCTGTGGTGACTGCACGATATGGATGGGCCACCGCAGTCGACGATGGACCCTCCTGCTGTTCGTCAGCAAAGGGGTTATATGATAGGAACTCCTGGGTATCAGTGGTTATAGGCAAATGCCTATGGTCCTTGTTGACTGCCATATCATTTGGTAAGGCGAGTTGAGACCACAATAGGGTTAGAGTCATAGTAATGATCGGCGGCGTTATTTGCATTTAGTTACCGAAACTTCAATTTACTACTAGCCTTACAAGTTACATATCGCACTTGTAAGTTGTATCGCACGTTTTGTATACACGTAGAGATATCATGGGGAAGAATATATACTTCTCTTCATCTACTTTCTGGATTTTTTGGTTGATGACTGGTCAGCAACCGCATCACCTCTCGATCTGTCCTTCCTCTTATTTTGTCCACTGGCATTTGCAGCTGCTGCCCTCGAATTGTTGATCTTGGCTAAAGCACCGCAAAGCAGTCTTTTCTCACCGAGGCGAACGATGATGGCATGTCTCTTATTTAATGTCACTTCCCCGGACAGTATGACTTTATCCTCCTAAATGTAACGTTAAGGCTGCATACAAGGAACATATCACATAGTCGACGAACCTCCGCTGTTGTAGGATACTTCTTCAGACACTGGTTCAGCACATCATGGACGATGTTCCATACTTCTAGGTCGGCAATCGGTTTCGGCGGCTTTCCCTTATCTCTGGCCTTCATCCATTCGTCTAGGGGTAGAAGTAGCAAACGGACAAGGGAAATTAGCTCCTGCGGCAGTTCGAGATCAGACTCGAGGACGAAAACACTGTTACGAGATTTGTAGTTACAACAGTTAGTACATGTCCACCTAGAAATATTGACTTACTCATCTCCCCCCTCCTCTAGCCACCAATCGATTCTTTCCTGCGAGGACTCCGCGGAGAGAACTGGACGGTGCTGTACAATCACAGATACAACGATATCTGCGCGTATTTCCACCACGTCCCCTGGGTTCCCTATCTCACCGTCTGACATAAATAACGTATCAACATGTCCGTATCGCCTAAGGAGTTCTGCATTTGGAAGATCCCCATAAGTGTTCCACTGCATTCAAATTAAGCTATAATTGGGAGGGAAAGCAATGCGTCGTTACAATCTGTTCGCCTGCTTTGATCGGCCGAGTCGTGACCATGTTCAATGAGAGCTCCGTGTAGAATAATTTCGCCTGTTTTAGACAAAAAAAACAAGATGAATAGGGGACAGATGAATGCCGTGGGCACGTACATTCTCCGATTCGTATCTTGCGTTCAGCATGTCGGCCATTGGGACCATAGCGATGTCAGATGAATCATCCGTATCACCTCCTTCCTCTTCCGCTTCACTGTGATGTGATGCGGGTTCATCTCCTTCGGTCTCCTGTAAGGCATCAACATCCATTTCGCTTCCACGGCTTGTATTCGCGGCTGCGTTTTCTTCCTCGTCTTCTCCCGACTCCCATTTTTCTACATTGAAGCTACGAGAAAGGATTCGGCTACCCATGGTGTGATACACATCCAATGAGTAATATATAGGAATTTGCTCAGCAGGGAAAAGATCCGGTCGTTTCTAAGAGTATCATAAGTTTGCTGATCTTATCCAGAAAGAGCAGACATGCCTGGATAGCAGGTAACAACTTTTGCTTGTATGACTGCTCTGCTTCTGTACGACCGAGTTTTTCTAAGTGTAAAAAATACATCAACAACACTAATTGTTAAATAGAAAATGTATATAAACCGACCTACCACTGGCGTGCCCTGCAATTCAGCTATATCTTTATCGTTCCAAAACATCGGGGTGTCAAAATGGGTTGGAAGGCTGGCTGGAAACTAGACGTTAAGTCCACTAGGGCTGAGGTAGCACGTACTTCCGCACCGAGATACGCAAACCACTTCGATGAGCTGCCCATCGCAGCTTCCCACATCATGCAGAGAATTAGACCCACCCACCCATCATCCATTTTCAAATCCTTCCATTGTTCCGCTCCAAAACGCGATGGTAATGCAGATGTACGCGTCGATAAGGTTAGGGCACGAGGTATCGTAAAGAGCACATGTCCTTCCTGTATAATGCAATCAAGAACAAAAAAAAACCTTTTCAGAACTCGGAGGATGGGATAGAATAATGTAGCTGGACGCACAGATAAGTCTTTCACCGCGACAGCGCCCCGCCCACCCTCTGATGAAGGAAAGGTAATAATATCCATTGAAGAGAGGTCGATAACGCCTCCATTATTTTGAAACCAGTTCAGAAGGTCGGGTATACCGGACTCCATAGGCTAGGCTATTGGCAGCAGTTGCCACTGAGCAGTATATTTTCAGGCTATGCTCAGGAGGTTCAACAAGAATTCCAACGTTAACAGGTTCAGCCAGCACCTCCATTATGTAATCGAACCTACTACAACTGCCTATGTGGCAGACGCCGGCACTGAGTAATACTGGCAGCTTGTACCCCGTTTGCGCGGATGGAGTCTGGACTCAGAGAAATCTCGTAGTTCTGCTCGAATATGATCATCCAAGATCTTCTGCAAGCAAACTACGAGAAGCTCTTGGAACAGTACAACCGCAACTTGGAAGGCGTTCTTTCATTACAAGTTACTCTGATCCGCGATATTTTGCCTTCTATCAAGGATGAACTAGAACTTAGCCCGGAGGCCACGGAATGGGCGAAAGAATGGTTGGAAGATACATGTGCGTTCTTATTCTTTTGACGAGAATTTACGTTGACATATCCACTGAAGACTCTATTTTCCGAATATTTAGAGTAAGGTTTAGTTTGATATAGCTATTCACGTACAACTTGATTCTCATCACTTTTCGGTTCTAGCGCAATGATTTTACGAGGTCGTTTGCGATGGAATCCATCAGAAAGAATCTACTTTGGCGTTTGAACAACATGTGGCCTTCGCATCCTCCTACACCAACCCCACATCTACATTGTTTACCAGGCAGTGTTCGTGACCCGTTTGGGAGGCCCATCCTTGTCATTGAGGTGATTTCTGTCACAATGGCCTCCGATACTTCCAGACCGCATATCATCCAAACGTTCGAGCGTCTTCGATGTCACCTAAAACGCCTCAACGACGGAGAAAACCCTGGTCCACGGCCACCGGTGCTTCAATACGTCATCCTTCTCGACTTAAGTAGCCTTTCATTTAGAGATTTTGTGAGATGAATCCCCTTCCATGGTCTCAACAGCATTCCTGATTGAGGAAATCAGAACATCGAGCTTCTTTCATGGACGCTTCGCGAGATCGTTCCACGGTTTCCGGGTATGTTGGCAGGAGGTAAGTGATAGTCTTTTCAATGTCCAGGTGGAAAATCCGCAGTTTATGAAAGCTTGATTTGCAGTTTTTATGCTCAATTATTCATGGACTCATACTGGGCTGTGGAATGTAATTAAGTGGGTGAAATGCAATAATTTTAGCTGAGCATAATCTCATATATTCTTCCAGGCGAGTCCTGCCGCAGTCAGCGCTTTCGCGAGTATTTTTTCCGACACAAGACGAGCTGGTGCAATACTTTACACCATCATTTTTACCGAAAAGTTAGAGAACAGCAGCGCGTTTTCATTTTCCACATGGTGCTGATCAGAGCTCAACAGACTACGGCGGGAGTCTGCCTGCGTTACCTCACCTAAGTGATCCCCTCCAGTCGAGCGAAGCACCATCTTCCAGACCACAAGGTCAAAGTCAGCCAGATGACTTGTCTCCTGCGTATCAACCTCCTGTCGCTACCACGAGTAGTTTCCTATCTCCGACCTCGCTTCTGAATCCTTTCTTTGGCTATCCTGCATCTTCAACACACGGCTTCACCTCTCTTCAACACGGGCGACGTAGGAAGCGAGACCTCGCTCGGACACTTGCACGCCTCTTTTGGATCCGATGGCAAAAACACCTCGTTATCACTCTACTACTTATCATCTGTGTTTTTGGAGCCAAGCTGGCTGCAAGGCAAAGGCTACTTCATTATTGGAAAGGTTCCTTGCAATTGGGTGTGCTTTTGTCCTCGCGGCTAAACCGTAAATTGCTATACTTTGGTTAACGATGAGTTCGCCCTTGCATTATATTTTCACCCTGTGGTTCACTCTACAAGCAATGTCGGTAGATATTCATGCTATTATTCAAATTATGTCCTTGTACAAAACTACAGGAAATATTCCGGGAGCTGAGTAAAATTGAACTTTCAGTGATATAGTCGTAATTGTGATCAGGTATTCGTACTTTTCCCCCAACATTCTGGGTAGCTTGCTGACTAGGTCCATCGCGTTCGTTCTCTGGCGCAGCTTCAAACACGTTGAAATGCATGTGATCTCCTGGGCTAATCTCCAGGATACTCGCAGAGTTGCCACATCGATAACAATAATTAGGCGCTGACCAGACTGTCGAAAGGTGCTTATCAAAAAGGGAGGCAAAGCCTTCCATACAAAGCTGATGCGCTCGAAGTATGTGTGACATCTTGTTTTGGTCGAGAAACTTGTGAACAACACCCGATCCAAATGTATAGCCAGCTCCACTACGAGAATACAATAAATATCTATGAAACAACATGCGGATAGAAGGGCAACAGACCGAGGTGATATTGCAAAATCTTCTTTTTCTGGGTCAGGATCAGACCATACAAGGTCGGCCATTGGGCCCTCGTGGGGTATTTCTGTGTCTACCTGAGGTGCAAGACCCAAGCGTTAGGAGAATTAACATACCTCGAAACCGGTCTACAACTTTTATTTGATCTATGGAATGTATTGAAGGTGAAAGACCTGCCACGAATTCAGCTGTCGAATTTACGGACGATGATTATAAATACCTCCGTGCACGCAGAATATTCGATCGTCGATAACCACTGAAAGTGTCAAGTAGTCGAACATATCCGTAAAATACGTCCACACATGAGATGATCCGTATTTCCGAACACATTCCGTATAAAATCCATAGGTCTGATAGAGGGTTATGAGACCGTTGACTGCACAGGAACAGGTCAGCGACAGACTTGAGTGACCGCTCTCGATTCATGGTTTCCCCTTATCAGTTGCACTCGGTCTGGATAACGTAACTTCAAACAAGTAAGGAGGGAGATAGTTTCAACACTGAATAATCCTCGGTCCACATAATCGCCTAAAATAACGGAATTGATTGAGTTCCTTTGTTGCTACTGAACATACGACAAACCCAAGAACAGATAATTTGTATTCGGCGCATGACCTCCTATGCGAAAGATCTCTATCAAGTCATAGAACTGACTAAAAGGTACGGGTGTTGGTCATAATCGAGTCATTACAATCTGGTGGCGACGACTCACCCATGAATGTCACCGACAACCGTAACAGGTGCATTGACATGGACCACATTTGATTCCCTCATAAGTACTTCTTTGGTTTTCTCACATATTTCGCGCAGAAGGGCTTCGTGTAGGAGCTGCTTGCTGAGTAGCTGTTGGATGCAAGCATCCAGGTCGAAAGGCGCCATAAGTTATTTTACTGACTAATTGGAAGGGTCGAGTCTTTGTTTTGGTCATGTTTGGTGCCGCCCTTTCGGCTTTCCACACTTTCATATTTCCGTTTCCAGAACTGATCCACACACCATCGTCTTTGGAGTTGGGTGACAAACTTCAAACTGTCCCTAATGCTGTCGTAAAGCTTCCATTCTTCAAGAAGTTATTCCCCATCCAAGCAAATTTCTTTGCGCGTCGTGGTTGACTCTCAGTCCCGGTTTCCTCGTAGCCGCCGCGCTCTGCTTGCGCAAACAATCTCTATGACGGTGCTTCTTGCATATAGTATTTCTTGCTTCAGCATTAACTACGCGCCTTTCGCGGTTGTTGTTATTAATTCTTGATCTATGTCCGCACGTGTGGCTTACAAGAGCTGCCGTAGTGTCATCGACGTGCAGCTTTTAATCTCTAATGCGTTCTGTCGTTCTCTGGCGCCTCAACCCCATCTGAGGACAGGCCCTACGTATATGTATATGGTATTTTTGTAACTTTGCTCGGAGCACCGGGGTTTCCATTGAACTTGCAAGTTCTTACTTTGTTTAATGACCGGCCTTTCTTCATCGAACACCTTCAATTGTTCACCTAACTCGTTGCCCCTCGAAGATCGGAGGTCTTTTCTGGTAGGCTTTTAGGAGGCAGCCAGCCGTGGACAGGCTTTACGAGAAGCATCACAATGTGAGCGTTTTATTAGTTCAATGGTCTGCCTCCGATGAACCATCATCTCCCCATAAGCTTGAGTATCACGATCGTTTACGCTTGTGTATTTGATATTATTCCAAGCTAACCTTTTGCGGTCTTCAAATTCTCGATGGTTTACACGGGCTACCGAACTAATTCTTATATAAAGGCACGCCATCTCCAGATTCATCGATATATTCGTTTTTTTTAATCAGCCTTACCAAAATTATCTCGGGCGAATAAATGCAGGTCGATATCCGGTCCACCCGATCTGGCAGATATCCTTTCTCATTTCAAAGCTGATACTCGACCCGGATTAGAGAGAACTCGTGTGTAGCGCGTTTTAGCTTGGCTATATCTTTCCAAGTCCGAGCACTTGGAATCATCATCCATAGTCAGCCGTAAGTAATTAGGCCGAACTGCAGTCTTTCGGGTGCCAAAAAAGATCTCAGCATCTGTTGTCTAAATCTAATCGACTTCTGTCCGATACTGCCAAGGTCCTGACACTTTGGGCGGCTCCGGCCTATTAAAGGTCGAGTGCTCTTTCCTTCCAAGCACCCCTGTTTCGTCTGATCAAACTGCACCCGCCACAATTCTTCAATCCAAACCTACGGCTCCTATGCATCACTCCCGTACATATCCCTTAAACTATTCCAATGTACAGGACCCATCGCACGAGGATGGACCACAGTTTCCGACAACTGGGCCTCCATACCACCGAGGCTTCGGACAACAGCAAGGCTCCGGTCATTACTATGTCCAGGGAGAAGCGGACGATGGTACGAGCTGATACTCTATCCGCAGTCTTGATGTCCTGAGGTGGTTGCTAGCCGTGCAACCTAACCCGTATTACCGTAGCATGACCCCGATGGTCTCTCAGTCTCATCGCTATACAAGCAGTAGTGGTGATCCACGATATTACGAACACGCAGGCGGAGGAGGGAGCTCTTCGTCCCACATGAGCCAGCCGGTATATTCCCCTCAGTCTGCCTACCACCCGCTTCAATATCCAACTACTACAGAGCCCCAACGCTCACATCACTCTGGCAAGCATTCCAACACCATCGAACCCGGGCCACAGTTCATACCCACACCGTCAGAGATTGCGAATGTGTATACCAATTATTCTCCCCGTCAGATCTCCATGTCTCCCCGATCTCCTACACATCCGTCCGACCCGTTTGCGAATTCCCAATATCCCACACAACATATGTCATCCTCACGAAGTCCTTCACAGCGTCTTACTCGCATTTCGACAAGCCGTCCGCGAACTGCGCCAACGTCTGCTCCGCCTATATCGGGAGCGTCGCCTTCTGGAGAGCGGTTTCCTTGCGAGAAATGTGGAAAGACGTTTTCTAGATCTCACGACCGAAAACGCCATCACGAGACACAACATATGGTGTCGCCTGTAATTCATCGCTGCCGGTATTGCGAGAAGGAGTTCAGCAGGTAGGTCGCTCCATTACACTGCATTCTTTTTTTTCCAACTGTCACACTTCCCTTAGGGCCGACTCCTTGAAGCGACATTTGGACAACGGGTGCGAAGAGATGCCGTAAAAGACGACGTCACCGCGTTGTGTGGGCCCTAGCCACTAACTTCGACTCCGGGCATTCGTGGCCAGTTCGTGGCAACATGAGCTTACTGTTAGCTCTCCACCAGAGTACTACATACGTACATGTTCCATCCGTCAGGCATATTCCCTCCGGGTTAGATTCGGTTCCTTCTTTCGACGCATATATCGGAGTTCACATGTCTGGCTGGGCAAGAATGATGTCCGATTCACACAATACTGGATGTCTATAGGTACTCCGTATGGCAAAATCGCGATGTCGCCTTTTTTATATTGCCAATTCCTTACTCGCTTCCCTTTTGGTCTCCTTCAGGTTGGATGTTCGGTCATAAGTTGTCTTTTCACATGCCTGATGCTAGTGCTCTAACAAAAGATGGTAGTGCTCTCGTCGACTATTCGAGATCCAGTTCAAACGCCTATATACTTGTGCGACAATGCGGACATACAAATCTATGCTATATATTATCTTTGCAAGCGATGGACGATGACGCAACCGCGCGCACGGGATCGAGCTTAGATCGCAATTCGCTTTTAATGGGGGTGAAGAAGTCTAGATCTACGGCTAATTATTATCTGATATTGGCAAGCAGCGGGTTCCGACTCTCTCGCATACGGGGCTATTGTTTGACGTCCTTCAGTAGCTCAGGTTCGATATATTTTCAACATGATAGATTTGCTACCTATTTTTGTATACATCCGAACCTAACTAAAGATCCTTTTGCCGTTACTGGCACAGCCCCAGGAATAGAAGTGCTGGTGATCAGGCCACAGCAGATCACAAAACGATAGAACGAAGAATTGCAACGGAGGAGGGAGCTGGGGAGAGGTAACAGTGATTGCAAAATGACCGCCAAAGAGCGCCTGTAAAACGCGCTCCTTGTAAAGGCGTAAAGTAAGGTTTACCCTAAGAGACCCTAAGCTTGTGACCTATGTCTCATCGGTTGCACTCCCCGTGAAAGACCTCGCGAATTGGAAATGACTGCGAGTATAAGGGTGGCATCCAGCAAAGGCCAACGCAACTTTTCGCCTCGGCACAGAAACGAGCAGGCGATGGATAATAATCAAAATCTCCTTGTCACCTTTCTTCGAAATCTGTGGAACTAGCCCTACGCCACGAGTGATCGAGGACACGATGGACTGGAGACTGGGCAAGTGTATCAACATGTCAAATTCCAGGATGACGGAGACTGCACGCGAGGTTCGCTGATTACTGTTCAGACGAGTCAGATTCGGAGTCGGCCGCGCCCCCGCCCAATCCTTCAATCTCGACCTCTGGACCTGCCTCCTGCTCATCGGCAGCCTCCTTTTCTTCCTTGTCCTTCCTTTTCTTGTTTGTTTTCTCTATGATCTTATCGGCCCTGTTGAATATCCCGCCGGTTGGCGCACCGCACGCCAAACATTTCGGTGTCTTGGCGAATCGCTTGATGGCACATGCAGAGCAGTAGTAGTGGCCACATCTTGTCACAATAGGGTCGGTGTAATGCTTGCGGCAGATGAGACAAGCGAAGGGAACATCCTCGTCATCCGAGTCTGAATCTGATTCATCGTTGACATCCTTCTTCGCAGTTTCCGCCAACTTGTCAAGTTGCCAGCCCGCTAGATCTGTTGAAGCGATGAAAAGCAAATACATTCAGCACGTCCTTCGTCAAATCATTATTAAAGATACGTACATGTGCCACGGTCATGTAAAAATTTGCAGGTGTCCCCAAAGCCACAATAACCGGTTTCTGCAAGCTGTCAGCTATGATGTTTGAGCGTCATGACTAAAACTTACCTTTATAATCTTTGCATACATCTGGTTGATAATCAACAATAGTGACAGTTCGAATTGTGCTGGTGCTTCTCTGTGGGCCAATTCGCATTGCTTTCGGAACCTCTTTGTTCTTTTTTAAGTGACTCCGGTACGCCCCTTGACCCCTGTAAAGCCCATCATCAGGAGCGTCTTCTTCACCCCCGTCCTCCTCCTTCTTGCGTTTCTTTGCCATTAACTCATCTATCTCATCTCCGGCTAAAATTTCCAATGCCGCATTGACATGCGATCCCGAAGCCGTCCATTTGACATCTGGGCCTTCTTTCTCGGGAACGTCCGGGTCGTCGCGATCGTCTCGTTGAGTGACAGTGCGCTTCGTCCCAGCACTAAGTAGATTTCCGCCCGCCTTTCGAGTTGGAAGTACAACCTCAGATTTAAGAGATGTCAGACTCGTAGCTTGCACAATTTTACTTGAGGGCGAAGGGGATCGTTTTCTACTAGTGGTTGGGCGAGATTTTCCCTTTTTGAAGAATGGTACTGTTGCCATGATAGTTGTACGCAAGATTCGTTGCTGACTATAAGCCTGATCATGAGAGAATCACGTCAACGTTGACTGTGTTCGACTCTGCTTACAAAGCAATTGCGAACTCGGGCTTACTAGTAGCGTGTAGCGTTTGGCCGCCTGGCGAGATCATTCCTCAGAATTGCGACACACATATCTTCAATTCGAGCTATAAAACAGCTCGCGATCCGTTCGCCTTTCACTATATCGCACCTTGGTTCTTGGCGGAATTCAAACCACTCGAATGGCCTGCCTTTCCGCACCATACAGTTTCTTGGCTCTTGGTTCTAGTTCACGTTCTAGTTCACGGAATTTCTATGACATGTTTATACATGAGGAGATATTCTTCATCTCTTTTTCTCGGCCACGGCTCTCTTGGGAGGTTTCTGATGAATCTTAATCGCATCTGATTCATGCGTCTGCTGCCCCCTTCGAATATAGTAAGGTTTTCTTACTCTAGTGAATACTAATTGCGATCTAATAGCAGTTGTTTGTCATAATCTAAGGTTTGAAGTGTCGAGGAATATAGACACATAACCGCTGATGTTCTGCTGATGTTTATACTTACTGAATGTTCAAATTCTCTCAGGGTTGGTCAGCTCCGTGATGCAGTTGGTGTCCCTCGTGTGATACTGAACTCTAAACTATCCTAGTAGAAACTTAGTTGCCCTCGGCGACATTACTAGTGTAGAAGGTGCGAACTGCTACCCTATCATTCGTGATTCATCTTCACCTTCGATGTTGTCCTAACCGAATAGTTCGGAGCAGCGGCACACAAAGGCTAGCAGCTGCTAACAGTCTGCTGCAAGATTACTCCCACACTCCCTTGTGTACCAAGTGTCATGGTACTCTATTTGACGCTGGGTATGGATCAGTTGATCAACCCTACCGAAGGAGGCGTATCGTAATCAACGGTTGGTATTGTCAGAACTGTTGATATGCAGTGGCAGGAAGCCACGAAACATCAATCTCAAAAACTGTGTGACATCCTTGGCAAGCAAGGGTGTACTGGCTAGATCCACTTCAACTGCCGTGTACGAGTCGTTATCTTGCCGAGCTGGACGAGTTCATCGTATAGATAACTGGCTTCTTTCTGCTTAGAGCCATTCCCAAGCAAATTTGGGACAGAGAAGTACGTTTGAGATGCTGTTCGTTGATGCACACATGCTAACTAATGGCAGTATCATGCCAACGACCACCAGGAACATGTGGAGTGCAGTAACTGCGATGAATGAGCCAGCCCGCCCTGATGATTAATATTGAAGTTGAGTCACGAGGCTGTTCAGCTGACTATTGGGACGTCTGTGTTATCTTTCAGCCTGTAGAGCGCGGAAAGTGGAATATATCGCTCCGTTCCTATCCTTGTAGTTTTTATAGAATCGCGGCGGTTACTAGATGAGTCAGGAGGATGAGAGCAGTAGAATGTGTTATTCGAATTGGAATATAGTGAAAAAGCGGAAGGGGCGGACCGGATGATTTGGAGTGAAACCCCGCTCGCATACTTAGCGATTCCTTTCAAATTCTTACTACTACCCCCTCTCCACCGCAACTGCAACTGTCGACATGCCCCCAGCAAGCCTGCAAGGCCTCAATATCCTCCATCCTACTCCTTCTCATGCAGATTCTCATGACTTGCTTGCGGGTCAATCTTATCCTGAGTTATCGGCACAGTTAGATCTATGGACCCACCTTGCTTTTGAATCAGACGAGGGGGCTATCAGCCCAAAAAATGACGAAGACAAATATGGCAGAAATTCAAGCACAGAAGAGGAGGAAGAGGCTAAATCACGGGTCATATTACCTTCAGGGAATGTTGCTATTCATGACGGCCACATCAACGTCGTAACTGGCACAAACTTGGGTAGCAATTTGCCTCAACCCCACCACCAGCAAGCATTTGATCTTAATGCTTTTCTTGCTGGTTTCGGCATCGATCCGTTTTCTCAGGCACCTGTGTCCACACAGCAATCCGCGGGTATCACTCCATCCTTGGCTCAACTTCTCGCCATTCACTCTGCGCAGAATACTCCTTCGTTTCCTAATACACAATCGCAGGGTTTAGTTCAAACCCCCACATCCCAAAACACTACTCCCATCACTCAATCCGCGGATGACTCACATCCCGCTGCTAAACGCGCGCGCACGCGTAAATCCTCCATTTCTACTCAGGGCTCTCCAGAGGAAGAGTCCACGAATGGCGGTACTTCGACCTCCGTGTCGGCCGCTGAAGACAAGCGCAGACGGAATACGGCTGCCAGTGCCCGGTTTAGGTTGAAGAAGAAGGAGAGGGAGGCTGCACTGGAGGGTAGGGCGAAGGAGCTGGAAGGCAGAGTTAGTGAACTTGAGAGGGAATGCGAGGGATTAAGAAGAGAAAACGGATGGCTGAAGGGACTGGTGGTCGGCGTGACAGGAGCTGCTTCTCAAGGTCCTACTACGACTGGGAACAAAAGAACTAGAGAAGAGGTAGACGACCTATGAGCCGGGAATGTATGTATGTTGTATGATTGTGTTCTTAACTTCCTCCTGTTTATATTTCATAGAAATATGTATACAGATCGTAATTGTACACCACGGCCTCTTTACCTCTTTATCTCTATCGCCGACGTTACAATGTAGTCGCCGCCAATTTTTATTTCATTCATATTGGCCAGATTATATGTCATATTTGTAAATCTGGGACGCGACGCGCCAATCATTAAATTTTGAAGATAAGATTAATTGTGGGGCCGAACCTGAACAGTATCGTACACGAACAGTTGCCACGCAGTCTTTCAGCTCTCTTTGTGAAGCATTGGCCAGGGCACAGTCATCGGAGAGCGCAGGTGATGCAAGTCAGAAGCAGCTGCGGCGGTAACTAAGACTTGCTGTGATGAATCAGATTTCACGACTTGCACCTCAACCACCATGTCCGATCCTACAACCACTACGAACAGCGCAACCGACCCCTTGGACAATCCTAATCCTTCTTCCCTCTTCCTCACAGGCGATGGCACTCATTTAACATCGACGGTAACGACAACGTCATCCGCAGCAGAACTTATCCCAGCCAACACAACGCCTTCAGACCCTACGCTGAATTCATCTGAGGACGTAGATACACCACTCGTATCTCGGCTACGTGAAGCGCCCGTAGATCCTCGCGTTGTCGCCCTACGAGCTATGTTTCCCGATTATGACGACTTGATATTGTGCGTGGCCGCTGTGTGATAACTACTGCACTACCCCCCTAATTTGCGTGATAGACAATCTGTTTTGGACTCTGTAGGTGGTAACCAGGACCGTGCCATAGACACTCTCCTTGGGATGAGCGATCCTGATTACAGAAGCGAGACGAGGCCCCCCGTAGAGGTCCCAGCCCTCGTTAGTTCCTTGTTCTGCTATCGTGCTAAGTAACCTGACATACAACAATCTTTATCTCTGCAAGACTCAAACAGAGCTCGACGAAGAATTTGCCCGACGGCTGATGCTCGAGGACCAAGAACGGCAGCAGCAGGCTTGGGCTGCGCAACAGGCTGCACAACGTCCGCAGCGGGGTCCGTATCCCAATCAGCAACAGCCTCCGACCCCGAACACAGGGCCTCCCGTTAGTAGCGGGGATACGATGGGTGATATCCAGCAACAGTTCAGCCGGATCGCCGAATGTAGGTTTAACCATCATAGAAATATCTTCACCTGATGACATCATATTTTTCAACAGCTGGCAAGAAGACGTTCGGGAATATCTTTTCGAAAGTCAAAGCAAAGATCCAGGAATTTGATCAGCCCAAGTGTGTCCAGATTCGTTTTTGTTTCACGGATTGTCCACTGACATGTTCATCACAGACCGGCTCAAGGCTCCGACATTTCATCTCAGCTCGCGCAGTGGGAGGCCAGTGATGGGTACACAAGCCAATATTATCAGCCAGGGCCGCAAGGAAGCCATCCATACGCTGTTCGGCAAACATACACAGCGCCTCAAGTTCATTCAGCTCTCTATGATCCTAGTGAATACACCCCTTCCCCTGCATCAGATCGGGCGTATTCGCCTCCTATTACGATGTCGCCACCCCCGCGCACGTCCGCCGCTCAGGGATACGATGTTACCCCTGACCCTCCTTCCAGTAAGGCCTCAATTATCTCGAACAACTAGGTAATGACTCTTGATCTCTGTTAGCAAATAGCAGGACTCCCCCTCCGCCTGGTATTTCTGTACCGACAGGAAATTCAAACAGCCCCCAAAGAGCTCCGATTGATGGCGGTAAGCTATTGGCCATCCTTTTACGCATCAGTTTGCACATCGATCATCCCTGCTGATTCTTATTATCTCATCAGGTAAACTAGGTCTCTTGCCAAAACGGCCCGTGTCACTATTGACGACACAGGATTCAAGTACTGGCACTGGAAGCCAGAACCCACGTCAGATTAATAGGTCAGCATCTGAAGATGATTCTGATAGTCTTGAATACACGGAAAGTCCGTTCGAGGAGCACAAATAGCGGAGTAGACGATGTTACAGATTTTTGTTGATAATTACTTACCTGGACTAGTGTATGTCTTTTTTAATTTACCTCCGCCTTGGGTTCTGTTCTCGTCCGACTTGGGCATGGTAAGGTATCATATCAGGGGTCTCGTTCATTGGTTGGTCAATACCTAATTAGTGTACAAATGGGGAGACAACCGCCCTGGCAGTTGCTGTTGCCACAGATGCAGCCGCCGAGAAATCCTTTGCCGAACCAACCACAAGTAGTCCCACTACGAACAAAGTCATCAAACCGAATTAAAGCCAACGAAGGGAATGCATGGAGGAAGACGTACCGATCAATCCAAAAAGCCCCAGAATACTCCCAAACACCTCTACCACTAGAATCTTGACGAACAGGTTGGGGTCCGCAGCATCTGCGATGGCTGCGGTGGACCCTGTGATGCCAACGCAGGCGCCGCAGAGAAGATTGCAAGCACCCACTGTCAAGCCTCCCCAGAAGATGGCGAATCCTGCTCAGATGAGATGTAGTGAGTTTGACGAGAGAAGGCAGATGGTACGGACCAGTGAAGTAGTTCTCGTCGGTGTAGAGCAAAGCATCTTCTATAGGCTGGAGTTTTGCGGAATATACGATTCCTATTATCTACATTTGTATGATAAGACGGAAGGAAGTAAGAACATGGAAATGGAAACGAACGACTCCGTAAATGGCTACGACCTCGCAGAAGATGATGCTGAATGTCAAAAGCGATGTTCAGACCTTGATCATTCAAGTATTAGATGGAATGGACCTAATCAAGTTTTTGGTGGTAATACGAGGTGCCCGAACACCTCCCCCAAGAATCGAAGAGCCAGTTATGAATATTCCCCTACATCAGTCGACGAGACAAAATCAGTACGGCACGTCATTCACGCTTGAACTATACGAACGCACCATGCAGCACCTAACACGCTCAGCCCTATACACAATCCGATACCCGTCGCAGCCCATGCAAATGGACTCGATTCCTCAAGAAACCGACCAACGTTGAACGCCTCTCCCGAGCCTATATCCCGGGTATCCGAGTCAATGCAGTGTCACGTCAGAAACGACACGTACCGGTGAAGAGAAGGTAAAGCGCAATTACAATTATGAGAAAAGTAGGGAGACCATATGTGTAGTACGACCTGTAATATCCCATTTCTAGGCGGATGGGGTGACGGTTCAAACGTTTACGACTGTTCAAACGTTCAAGAGTTGACGGAATCTGATGGTGATTGTTTGGCTTTGTGCCTTAGGCTCAGACTTCCATGTTATGTACCACTTGCTCAAAGGTCTGCATGAACATCTGACGAGGCGAGTGTTCGTAGGTGGTTTACGCTTGCTGTAAATTGAAATCGTGCTATAGGAAGGATGAATTCTCCGTCATCATTATAGGTCTAGATGGGGCAGGAAAGACGGTACAAACTTTAGTCTCGAGACGAAGACCTATCTAAATATCCTTGACAAGACACTATTGGAGAAGATTAAGACACTGTATAATGACACGCCAGGATTATCCCCAGATAAGATTGGTCCAACTGTCGGGCAGAACAGTACGCTCGTATCTGTTATGTCGAATCTCGTACACTACTAATCCGACAAAGCTGGGAAGATTACATTGCCATCGACAATCCTCCAGTTCTGGGACCTTGGAGGCCAACGTGGCATCCGGAATATATGGTCTAAATATTTCGACGACTGTCATGCTGTGGTATACGTTATCGACGCAGACGACAGGGAAAGATTAGGTGAAGGCTGGGAAGTGTTCGGTATATCTTCATTGATCTTAGTTTGTATTGTTCGCGGCTTATCTGGCGCAAGCACACTAGATTCGGTCCTTTCCGCACCGCAAATTTTGAATGTACCCCTTTTACTTCTCGCGAACAAGCAGGACTCGCCGATGAGCCTCTCCGTGGAAGAGATAAGGCATGATTATGAGGATTGGCACCAGAGGAAGTTGGAGAGCGCTCGGCGGGATGCGAGATATAGGGAGGGAGACAATGAAATATCTGCCAGGAGAGAGCGCATTGCAAGCTTGGATGTCATGGGCATTTCGGCGCTTGAAGGGTAAGCTGTCTTCCTTGAACTTCGCAGTTCCGCTGATCACGCCGTAAAAATACTCAGGACAGGTGTAAGGGCAGCTGTTGACTGGTTGTTTATTCGTGTGCAGAATAGTAGAAGGTTCGTTTTGCAAGCTCTTTTCAGAATGATGAGAATTCAAGCTTTTGCTCTAGAGAAGCACAGAAAGATACTACAACCTAGGAAATACGTCCTTAATTACTTGCCCATTATCTTAGGTACTACCATCATCACAAGTGCTCCCGTTACTACTGGAACTATGCAAGCATACATCAACATTTTGCCCGCACTTGAGTAAGACCGGATCCCCTTGGCAATACTGCGATGCAGGAAAATATCTGAATTTGCAATCAGATGAAGAAGAGATTAGTACACACCTGAGCAGGCTATTCCTGCGGTCATCAATCATCTTGTAAACTCCCAACTTGAATTCTTCCTTCGGGACCATGAAGACAGGACCATCATCTGGTAACAACCATGCGCTACCATTGGTGGCAGGATCAGGACTGGTCGCCACGTAAATGATAGCAGCTGCGATACGAGGGACGGGCGTAAGTGGAATTCCGGTTAGGAAAATTTTGATAGGTAATGGTATTATGCCCGTATCTGAAGGGTGAAAGAATCACTCGATATTAGTTTAGATGAGAGAAATAACGGGCTGACCAGCGAAGAAAGGATGGATGGTCCCTATTTGTATCTTCTTGGATGTGAACTCGGGAGTGAATGATCGCATTATACCAAGGATTGCGTGTTTAGATGCAGTGTATAGCGCTCCCCTAGGTATGCCGGTCCATGATGCTGGAGAGTATTATTAACAGCGTGCATAAAGAGGCGTGCATGATGTATACCCATGGATCCTAGCAGAATGAGTGATTTGAGTGAACCCTTAGTCCGGTTCAATCCCAAATAATGCAGAGACAAGTGAATAGCTGGGGGGTGAACATTAATGCGGCGAAGCCTGTACCTGGAAGAGACAACTGTACTGTAGAGAACGCCGATAAGATTCACTTCTATAGTCTTCAGATTGGGTTTGACCGGTTTGCCTTCGTCAAAAGTCACGGCATGGAAGCTGCCTTGTTCCGATATGCCAGCATTGGGAATCCGTTGTGCAGGTGAACTTGGTGTTAAAGTCGGGGGAAATGTGACTCACTACAACATCCACTGAACCAAAACGCGAAATGGCCAAGTCGAACATGGCCGTCTGATCTTCCCAACTCGTGACATTGCACTTGATAGATACCGCCTGGCTGGAGGATACGTTAAAAACTGAATTGCTTGTTCGAGGGTAGATTTAATTCTCACCCGCTGTGACTCTCAATGTGCTGTACAGTTTTTTGGGCGCCGGCAACGTCCAAATCACCTATGACCACTTTCGCCCTGTGATCTGTGAAACAGTCAAACGCGATAAGTACGATGATGCTCACCCGAAGGAGGCACAACGCGTCGCTGTTTCTTTTCCTATTCCATTTGCGGCGCCGGTGATTACGACAACCTTGTCTCTGAGGCGGTTGGCATGCTCGAAGAGCTTTTCATCAGATATAGTAGTCATTATGTAGAAGGTATAAATTATACCTAGACACTTCAGTGTGTCCCTTTAATAGTCCACGGAGTAACAAGTGATATGTGATATGATGACCGTGACCATCATGATCAGGAAGCGTGAGACGTAAGACTGACAGCCTTCCACCTGTTGAGCCTTTGCTTTCCTCCCTTCTGGATCGACTGGATCGTCATGCGCTCCGCATTGTCTTTCTTTCCCGACACTTCCGGTCGGTTTCAATGCCCCCTTCTGTCGAAGCCAGTGACAGTTTGTCTGTAAGAGCATGATGATTTTACTAATTTAAATGCAGTGCAATAACCCTTGATCTCGTGCATTCAATATTAATTCCGCGATGGACGGGTACACCTCTGCATCTGCGGGTGGGATTGAGACCTATTGTCCCCGTACCTGCACACACCGCACCCGTCGAAACACCGTGACCATACCCACAGGTAAGGGTTTTTACCGTGATGCCCGCACAAGCACCACTTGCAGACCCCTTCATCTCTTATTAATATTTGGCCAGACACTTCTGAAGTGATGACAAAGTCTTCTATCATGTTTCAAGTTGGCAAGCTTGTGAGTACACCCATTCCAGATGAATTCAAAACGATAGGCCCCTGATGAAAAATTACACGCATTGCGGGTTTTGAATTCTGTTGATCTCGTACCCTTTTTCAGCTATGCGAGAGGTCTGGCGGTAAGCGGCAGCGTAATATGGTACGATTTTTGTTAAAATGCTCTCCGGGGATCAAAAACTTGACCCCCGCGATCAACCTGCAATGTTCGTGATTGTTCGGGAGGGGCCTAATGTTTTGAATTCATCTGTCATCAACTAGAAGCAGCATCTGCCTGACCTTCTTAGCTAATATGACTAGTACTAGGGCTTGCAGATCAACTGTATTTTGAGAATGTTATAGGATTGTGCTACACTAGTTGATGTACAAAGCTTCCACATGATATCATGTTAATTTAGCACCTTACCATGCAAGATTAGGGGACTCTAGGTGCAACAATGATTTCTGTCAGCTTCAGTAATCAAAGCTCTCAGAATATCCTCAATCAAAGCCACTTCAAGTATGTAAGATGATCAACAAAGCTGTCAATCAAACACAAGGCAATCCCACCATTATGTCTTCCGAATTCATGTGTCTGGAGTCAGTGTTCCTCATTACCTACCAGCATAGGTCAAGAAACACATGGCAGCCTGAATGGACCATTACAAACTAGGCTTGTGCTTCACAGCTCACTCAGGCTACTACTATGTAGCATCACAGATCATGTTGTATAGTATTTCAATGCTATCTAGACCTATTTTATGACTTGACAAAGCATTTCTACACTACTTTACATGGGTCATTTTTTTTGGCCCCTGGCAGGACCCTACCTGTGGCTCAGGCTCAGGATTCCTGTTGATGAGGTCTCTGGCTGCTATTTAATTGAGGACAACATGACAAGAAAAACAACACAACCTATGTAACAAACTAGGCTGTGCTGCAGAAAGGGTGAGGGATGTGCATATGCATGCTAGTTCATCTAGATGGCCTGGCCACCTCAGATTGCCCTAAGAACCCAAATGAGATCAAATCACCCCTTATACTTATAAGAACTTGGACATAACACAAGTACAAAGCAGATGGCCCTCTAGCCTGACTAAGAATACTGTACCATTTCATTCAATTTGGCAGGCCCCGTGATGCATGACACTGCTGCCGAAATTATGGTTTTGGCAGCCTGCTAGGTCCACCATGACATCAACATTTTTTTTGGCAGCTGCACAATTTTCAATCCCATTTTTAGCACATTTTTAGGTTTTTTTCTTCTTTGAATTTCCAGATGATTTTGGCACTTGGTCCAAAGCTCCGTGACATTCGTGACATTTAGGGATTTTGGAGCACCTGACCTTCCCACAATTACAGCCTTATTATAGTAGTGCATCATGCTTGTGACCTAGTTTCACAAGACTTGATCTCATTAAAACCCAACACCAGCAATAATTTCCTCTCTAAGTGCCATTTAGACATCACTAAGGTCAGTGTACACTATGCTCACATAAGCATAGGTCCGGGGATGTGCAGGACAGCTTTCTGCCACTGTTCCCACCCTGATCACTGTCTGATACCATCTCCCATGGTTGATCAACACGCACCACAGCTTCAGCTGCTGTCATGCTCATCATACCTGATGATGAGCATGCCTGTCCACTCATTCCTCACCATTTTCCCTCATTTTTTTTGTATATAGTACTTATGTATGAATATAGAGTGTTAATGAACAGTTATTTCTGCTTTTTCACCTATATTAAGCATGTAGTCAACATTCTCCCTTGAACAGGAGAGAAAGTGGGGTCTCTTCTTATCATTGAGGGGCTCTATTACATATACAGGGCTATGGAATCATATATTTAGATCAGTACATGACTGGGGAAGGCTCTACAGGGGTGTGGAAGCAGGGAAGTATGGAGAAGTGAGGGGAGTGTGAGACAGGATACTGTCTACTGGGCTTGCACACCCTCCAGAACCAAAGCAAAATATGTAGAGGGGTGTATTGGTGTATGTATAGGTGGGGAGTGATGTAAGAAGAACTGGTGACAAGGGGCTCAGTGACAATGCACCTGTATGGGGAGGGGGGAGAGGTTGTTATTTACATGCATACCCAGGCCTTCCCCTTACAAGATGTGGATGGAAGTGGGGTAGAATAGTCCTAATGGATGACCTGATAGACTCCCTAAAGCCCCTGTAGTAATGGGGATGCCCATAAAAAAGAACATGGAGTCAGGAGGAGGTATACATACCCTGGGAGATCCATGGCACCAAAATGTTCGCTTTCTTTGATTCCTGGGCCTTACAGTAAGGTACATCAGGAAAATTGCAGGCCATCTGGTGGGGTGTGGCTGGTATGGCAATATACTGGCCACACTTGTCATACTGTCACAAATAAGAGTAGTGGCATAAAAGATGTTCGGAGCCAATTTTTTTGTGGCTGCCATATTTGATTGTGGTGCATCACAAACTACCATGGAGCCACTCTTTCATGTAGAGTCAGACAGTACTATTCTCGCTTGATTCATTCATTTAGCTGGTAGTAAAACAATATGTTGATTTATTTACAATGGTCCTAGATTCCTAAACTATAAGCAATAAGTTCTACTCATCATCAGAAATTATGATGACAGTGCGGGGATCTTCAGCATCTGGGCCATCATCAAGAATATGATCTACAGCATTCAGGTCAATCATCCTCGTAGCCAGCTCAAAGACCTGCGACCACCGTGACTCCGACTGCACAAGAGATTTGATGGGAATGAGGTATGCTGCAACCTGGGATGCCCATGGTTTCTCCAAGAACCCTTCCAGCTTTGCTGGAGTTGGGGCTATCCCCTCACTCCAGAGTGTCAATGCACACTCGTTCTGACAAGAGGATGTTAACTAGGATGTAAAAAGATGGGGATACTCACTGCTGCAGCACAAAGTGCCAATGCCCCCAGAGGTTTTCCATGATCTTTGTGGGGCCACTTCAAGATCATCTTCAAATGATGAGCGAAGAGAGCCATCATGATATTCAACCTGAACGATCTGGATCTCATCTTAGATATAGTAAGCATGCAAGCAAAAGTGGTCAGGAATGGCTATTATGCACATCTGGGTCACAGTACACAAAGTTCATACGAGTCAAAGAATGTTTGACATAAGATTTGATCACAGGAGCAGATGACTTGAATGGCTCCCCTTTGAAAGTGCGAGCAAGATTTGCAAGCACATGTTTGCTGATCCCGCTCCACCAGTTTCTAATAGCTGATGATGCCTGGAAGGATAGATTGTGACAGTCTGACTGTACATAGAACTTGATGACTCACTACTGCATAAACTGCATCTGTGGGTTCCATGGTTGGAAACGACTGGTCCCAGAATTGCTTCACGATTGGCTTGAAGCTTGGATCAGCCCCAATGGCAAATGGATTGTCATGGCTACCAGCCCAGTCGATGATTGGTGGTAATACTTTGTTTCTCCAGGTGGCAAGATCTTGACTTGGGTTTTCAAAGGGAAGGTCGCTATTGTTGTAGTGGGGTTTTGGCTCATGATGTTTCCTTGACAATTGAGTCTCCTTCTCATCCGGCTTCAGTACAATTCCCATCTGCAAAATGGGAAATTGAGAGAAGTTGCATTGGACTCATGAAATGTATATGCACCTTGCTAGTAGTAGTTCCCATTTTCGTGCCCATCGGCATCGTTTGTAATCCTCCTGACTTGTGAATGCCACATTGGGCCTTGCTGTTGTGCACTGTCTTCAGCATGTCTGCACTTTCGTCTTCAGCAAATTCCCCTTGAAGATCTAGAAGGTCGTTTGCATCTTGAAGTTCAGGAGAAGACTTGCGACGAGATGTGGTACTAGCAGCCTTTGTTTTGGGAGTGGTGAGACCAATCACCTTCTTCCAGTTTGCCTTCAAACTGCCTATCTCCGTGGCCTTGGCACGTTTCCCCTTTCGTCTGATTTTGTAAGCAATCCAAAATGCGCCAGTAAACGATATTGATCACTTACTTGATGGCAGGCTCTTCTACAGTTTGACCTGGGACTGGACCGCTACCTTGCGTCCTTGCCTTCTGCTTTTTCTTGTTCGATGATGCTTGGGTAACAGCAGTCTGTGGAGCCTCACGAGCTTTGTTGATAACAGCATGGAGTTCGCCCTTGGAGTAGGTCAGTCCCAGTCAATTCAAAGTGATAATGCTGACCTTTTCCTTTTTCTTAGTCTTCCCAATCACATCCTTCCCCTTCCCCTTCCCCTTCCCCTTCCCCTTAGTGCCCCTAGTCTTCATCCACAGCTCAAAGGCCACTTGCAGGTCTTCCAAGTCTTCTTCTGACTCCTTCTCGACATCCTCATCTTCTTCAGCAGGGACAAAATCTTCGTCGCCATCACCATCCAAATCAACTTCGTCAGCTGCTCCAAACAACTCTGGTTCAGACTCGCTAGTACCCACAGTAGACATAGGGGGCAGGTCTGCTCGATCATCTGTTTCTACTCCAAGATTACCACTTTTGTCCAGTTCCATTTCTTCATTGTTATTGTTGGTGGAATCTTCTGGCGTACTGTGCCTTGACGCCTCTTCTTTCTCTGCTTGCTGATGCAGGTATTTGTGGCAAAGATCCTGGTTGACTTGGTCAGGATGTATTGTGTTGTGCTTCCCATGCTCGACCTGCTCCTGAATCTCATTCTCTTTAGCAGCAACACACCAAACTCCTTCTAGATGATGGGCCTCGGCTTCCTTTACCTTCAGCAGCTCTTTTCCTTTTCATGGCCTTCTCTTGCTTCTCTGCTTCAATCTCCTCCTTCGACCGTCTTGCCTGTTTTGCGTCATTAACAACCTTGCCTGGATGGCCATTGTATGTCGTTGTGCATCGAGGTCGTGCTTCAGACATCAGTCCATAACTACAGTCCTCGTGTTGTCCTCACAGGTATGAAGTCAAGGTGGCAAGTGGAGCGAGCAGGGTTATGTGTTTGTGCAATTGGCGAGACTCGGAGAAGTTGTACCAGTTCAACAAATGTTGCAATCCCAACGGCACTCCATATGGGATAGGGGTTGGTTGTGGGTTTTCAGCCATAGGCTCCATGACACATTTTTTTGCTGATGACTACAATATGGCTATTTTCATGGTGGTTCCGATATTATTTTCCAGAGTCCGAGTCTGCCCACAATTCACTCCAAGTCCCCACTTCAGCTCACCCTCTGCCTTTCCCTCTTCTTGCATTGAGATCTTTGCTTTGACGTGTGTCACATTCTCTGCTTCAGCTTACCCTCTGCCTTACCCCTCTTCTCGTGTTGAGATCTTCACCTTGATGTGTGTCGTGTTCTCCACTTCAGCTCACCCTCTGCCTTTCTTGTTTCACCTTGAGATCTTCAATGTTTGCCTCAGGCCAAGGGAAAAAAGCTCAATGTGGTGTCCCACAAAGGATCCCATGCACTGAACCAACCTGCCCCTCAACCTTCCTCAGCCGACGAGGCCTCACTTATCATGTCAATACATTTCATCAAGACACTCATAGGGTTCATGCAAGTCACCCACGAAGTCCAGACATCACACTGTTACCCAACCAGATAGATTTCAATGATCCTCAGCCAAACTCTGACTCATTTCCGAATTCACCACCTGGAGGATCGCCTACTCTCATAGAACCGAAGCAGGGTGCAAAAATGTACCATCCAATACTAAATGGTGCATTTAATCACTTCTACAGAAAATCACTGATTTGAATGGGATACAATATCTAAGGTCGACCTTGTGATGAGGATGGCAACTTCCTTCTGCCAAACATGCCTCTGCCACCTCGTGCTACCATGGCCAACACTGACTGGTCACCCTACGAGGATGAGGTTCAATACAAGACTGCCGACCTTCTCTATCGCAGAATTGAAATGTCACAGGGCAACATTGATAGTCTTTTGGAACTATGGGTGTTATCACTGATAAAACATGAAGACCTTGGTCCCTTTGATAACTACCAACATATCTATGACACCATCAATACTACTCAACTTGGCGATGCTCCATGGAAGTGCTTTAAGGCTGGTGTCGAGGAGGAACTTCCTGAAGATGCTCCAAGCTGGAAGCAGCGGATGTACAATGTTTATTATCATGACCCTGATGTTGTAGTTGCCAATCTACTTGATAATCCTGATTTCAACAATGAATATGATACTGCACCATATGTCGAACTTGATGCTCATGGTCAATGCCGCTGGAGTAATAAGTTTATGTCGGCAAATTTCCCTTTTAATGTTGTGTAAGTGTATAATTGATTTGTATACTGCTGAATTTGACATCATGTTTTAGGATCAAATTTATGCTGTTGATCCTACTACGGCGGGTGCAATGTATGTCACCATTATTCTTAGGAGTGACAAGATGACTGTGTCTATAGCCACGGGGGACACAGAATATCACCCAGTCTACCTCTCAATTGGGAACCTTCACAATGGAGTTCGATGTGCACATCACAATGCACTCATACCAGTTGCATTCTTAGCGATTCCAAAAAGTCAGTAACTCTATTAAGGTTCCTTTCCTTCTTCTAAGGCTTTGATTCATAGGTGATCGTCGATATGACAATGACCCGGCATTTCAAACCTTCAAGCGCCAACTTTATCATGCATCTCTTGCTGCTATTCTTCAAAACCTGAAGCCTGCAATAACTAAGCCTGTTGTTTGTTGCTGCCCTGATGGGCATTTTCGACAAATAATTTTCGATCTGGGGTCATTTATTGCAGATTATCCTGAGCAGGTAATGCTGACCGGAATTGTTCAAGGCTGGTGCCTGAGGTAAGCTTTGGTCATTTATCTTGCACACAGTGTTAGCTGAATGGTAAATATTGAACCTTCCAGATGTACTTCGCTACCCTTGGATCTTGATTCACCTAGCCTACCCCGTTTTCATGAACATACTGATGTCCTGCTGGATGCTTTCGGTGATGATGAATTATGGGATGAGTATGGGGTAGATGCTGATATTATTGTATGTGCATGTTTTTTTTGGAATCTACCTGCACATGAAATTGACAGCTCAGTAGCCGTTTACTCGTGACTTTCCTCATGCCAATATTCACAAACTAATATCATCTGATATTCTTCACCAGCTCATCAAAGGAACATTCAAGGACCATCTTGTCACCTGGGTTGAAGAATGTATATACCTCACATACAGCAAGAGGGAGGGGGACAACATTATGGATGAGATTGATCGAAGGTAGATATTATTCTGGACGTACACTATCAGTGTTATCAATAATGGCTCTCTCATAGGATTGCTGCAACACCTGCCTTTCCAGAGCTTTGACATTTCAAACAAGGCCGTAGATTCAAGCAGTGGATGGGGGATGACTCCAAGGCACTTATGAAGGTATGTGATGTTTATTATTCCTATCTCTAATGTAACTCACTATTATGCAGGTGTACCTACCTGCTATCAAAGGTCTTATTCTGCCTGTTATGGTAGAAGCAATCCGGGATCTCCTCGATTTTAGCTACCTTGTTCGTCGTAATGTTTTTGACACAAAGACTCTCGACATGATTAGTGATGCTCTCATGTGGTTCCATAACCATCGCGAAATCTTTCGCACTACTGGGGTGCGACCCACTGGCTTCCCACTTCCCTGCCAACATTCCCTTGCTCACTATCGTTATAATATTGAAGAGTTCAGTGCTCTAAATGGACTGTGTTCATTGATAACTGATCATGCCATAAGTCAGCTGTGAAGAAACCTTGGCGTCGATCAAGCTGCTATGAAGCACTTGGCCAGATGCTTCTCATCAACCAACAACTGGATAAGTTAGCTGCATCTCGAGCTGATATTATTGAACATGGAATGCTGCCTCGTGATCAGCCAGCACCTGATCAGGATAAGGGGGAGGATGAGAACAAGGATAGTGGTCCTGTTGAAGAACAAGTACTGGCTCATGTTACGCTAGCCCACACACGTCGTATGTGGTTTCAAAAAATGGAAAAAGTCCAACTAATCAAATTTTACAGAGCGAAATTACCCCCGGGACCTCTCAGCACTAGCTAATCACATAAATGAGCCAAACCTTTCTGATCTAGTCTGCCTCTTCATCCATCATCAACTTCAGTCAGACTCCTCAAATGATAGTGGTGCTAGTAGCATTCCTGAGCTGCACGAGATCAAAATCTCATCTCCAATTTCAGTTTTTCATTCTGCAGTGGCGACATTCTATGTACCTAGTGATTCCTCTGGCATTCATGGCATGTGGCATGAGCAGATACGATGCACCCCTAGGTGGCGGAGCGGAGCACCACGACATGACTGTGTATATGTTGTTGATGATGATGACCAAGAAGGTTTTTGTGGGATGAGCGTGGTATGTGTCCACCTTCTTTTCTCTTTCAAATATGGTGGAATCACATATCCTTGTGCACTTGTGGAGTGGTTCAAGAAAGTGGGAGATAATCCTAATACACAAACTGGCATGTGGCTTGTGGAGCCAGAGCTTGATGTAAACAATGAACAATTGTGTTCGATTCTTCACCTAGATTCATTTGTTTGGGGTGCTCATCTCATTCCTGTTTATGGATCTCACCATCTTTCCATTAATTTTCTTCATGTTTGGTCTTTGGATGCTTTCGAGGTTTATCATGTAAATAAATTCATTGATTACAATGCTAATGAGATAGCTTTTTAAAAGGACCATAGTAATAGTCAAATAATTTTAGAGTTTTACAAATATTACTTCAGGTGTTGATGTTGGCGGCATGGGAAGAAATCTTTTCACCTCTACACTCAAAACTCTTTTCTTGCTGTTCTGGACATTGTCGATCTCAATGAGGCATGCACAGATATGTGAGGGGTTTCGCATCCTAGTCTGCAGACGGGGAAACATTATATTCCATTGAAGATCATCTATAATTAATTTAGTCAGACACAAAAAAAAACTGCAAGGAGCATAGATCACACACTTGCTTCAGTTGCCAACCACTCCCCAGCCCAGATGTTAAGCCATTCTGTTCCTAGACAATCACTATGTATCGACAGGACCAACATCCATGGATCAATGTTGATAGGAAGATCAACAATCAACATAAACTTCGATTTTGAGAGCATAACATTCATCAGAGGAGCACAACTGGAATTGTGAGCTGTGGTAATTACAGGAGAGGACTGAATGTTGCTAGCTGAGAATGATATGTGAGCCTTCAGGGTCAGCAGTAAACATTCAATACTAATCAGACTGTTTTGGTGAGATGTTTCTGCTAGTATGTGCCAGTTAGTGCATTGATCAATCCATGAAAGTTGACATTGAGATCTAATACTTACCGTAACCAGTGCCATAACCATGGGATTCAGACATAATTCATGTATTGTGCAGCAGTGTGATATCAGTAGTGATGATGCTAAAGAACATTGATGTTGACGATGCAGTGCAGCTGACTTGGATATAAAAATAGACACTAAACAAATTACATAATCATGCCTTTCGGTATGGCAGGTATGTCTACAGTTGTGGTGAGTATGGTAATAGTTCTGAGATTGTGGCAGGTATGGCTCTACATCAGCTATACCTGCCACACATGCCATGCAGTGCCAGACATGTGTGATTTTGCTGATGTAGAACAAAGGTAGGTATAGGATATAGCAGGAATACAAAATCCTGACTTACCAGGACATGGATTCCCCACCCATAGATGTGAACTTTGCTCACCATGTATCCCACACCTCACCTACTGTACAAAGCTCCTCCTAGGTGTCTATAGTAGTCCTTTACCCCTCATTGGTGGCCTAAAAGCCATCCACTGGCATATAGTCAATACTTCGCCCTAAAAAGCAGGCCCTTCACCTACTCATCTATTATTATTCTTGTTCTATACCATCTCATGGGAGAAACTTGTGGCTGCATAAATGAACAATGCAATGCATTCAGAGTAAAATTAGCTTCCTTGAACAGTTCATTTGTCTGTATAAATGAGGTGGAGAGTAAATGTAGTGAATTGGAATGCAGTCACTCACCCACAGCCTGTGGGACTTCTAGATCTGTATATAGTACAAAGATCATAGTATCATATCATAGTAAAACAGGTTCCCTACATTTTTAGATACTTCAAAGAAGAGTTGAGGCCATAGGATGCACGAGAGTGTGTGTTGAACCAAGTAGTCCCAAAAAGGCAATAAACTGAAGATAGCTTGACAGTAACATCACACACCATTGATTGGACAGGGACAGTGGATGGAGGTGAGTCTGGTGCATAGGAAGCAAGAGAACCACAGGGAGTTTATGGAGTAATGGGTGAGATACATGCAAAACAACACATTTTGGAGTAATTGATCAGGGCGGGCATTGGATGGCTTCGATCATGGATGTCATACTCTTCCTGATCATACCATTCATAACACTTTTCTTGAGCACTCTGCTTCCACTTCTCGATGGATTCACTCCAGTCCTTTTGCTTTATATGGAACTTACTCTTCTCTGTCTATTCCTGCTTTTCAATCAATGGCACATTGGTCTACTGTCAAGATATTTCAAGATCATTTCCTTTTTGGGAACACTTGGTTCAACCTGCTCTCTGGTGCATACCTTGGCCTCTACTGCTATATGGATATTCTCTATCTGAAGGGAATATAATGTATGATGATATTATGCTCTTATCATGTTACTACAATGAGCTATTGGAGCACCTTTGGCCTTGGATGAGTGACTGCATTCTAACCCAATACATTTACTCTCCACCTTGTCTATGCAGACTCATGAACTATTCCAAGGTATTTATTCTACTAATAATACTTTGGTTGATCTATTTATACAGCCACCAGTGGATCCTGTGGGCTGGCATAGAGAAACAAGGAGAAAATGTGAGTAAGTAAAGATCCTGACTTGTAGGGTGAAGTATTGACTATATATGGATGGCTTTTAGGCCACCAATGAGGGGTAAAGGACTACTATAGATGCCTAGGAGGAGCTTTGTACAGTAGGTGAGGTGTGGGATACATGGTGAGCAAAGTTCACATCTATGGGTGGGGAATAACTTGTGGCATGTATTGTAATATATTGTAATAACAAGAAATGTTGCAAAGTTCATAGTGCATTATTCTACCCACATAATCCCTTCGTCAGATACTCCATCAACCTATGTTAGCTATTTCTCGGCCATATTCAGCATCTCGATCAGCACTTGTCAATGTTTCAACATCCTCCAGTGGCAGGTGCTGGGTTGTCCCTCCTGGTGTCTGTACTTGGTGTCAGCATGACCTATTTCAAGGAGGGTTGTAAGTAATAATGTGGTGTTGTTATGCTGGAACACTTACCTTACATTTATCAGTCACTCTTCCCTCCACATTTCCCAATGCAATCTCCTCTAACTCTGTTTTCACTTCCTTTGTCTGCCAAATCTCCCCCTCCATGAGGTTCAAAATAATACTTACAATAAGGTCCATCACTGCTGTGTCCCCTAGCCTTGATAACACTGTCAAGTAGTGTACAAGTTAGGGTTTGCTGCCTAGTTGCTGCCGAATGCTATGGGCACAGACTGCAAAGGACGATGAGCCAGGCCATAGAGACAAGTCATAGATTCATCGTGAAGCAACAACCCAGAGTGTGCATCATCTAGTTGTGGTGGTTGTCATGCACTGTTCCATGCGGCGCAAAACCATGCAAAACCCACAGAAAACCTGCAGCTATATTGTCCTAATACCCTGCACAAAACCCTGCGGAAATCCGATGGTTTTCCTATAGCAGATTTCCAACAAGATTCAGTTATGATCTGTTAACACATTTGGTACTTTCCATGATTAGTATTCATGAAGAACTTTGTAGTAACTTCTAGCCCTCGGAAACCCGAAATCTCTGAGATAACATTTACAGTAATTGGTAGTAACTAACACCTATAGTAATTTGTAGTCACTCCGAGAACATTGTAGATACTATGTAACTAGTATATAAGCTCAGACTCTAGGTTGAGCACTCCAGTTTGAATATTGTAACGTTAACTCACTTGAAACCCTACACTTCTTGTGCTTGTAAACTCGACGCGCATAATCATGGATTACTGCGCATTTCTGCTGTCATCCATCTGAACCTTGAAATCAGGGAATATACGCTAGTCAAGAGAAGGGCGCAACTTCTTACAAGTTGAAGCCAATTCCTGTTTGTCCCCTTCGGAAACCTGCGCGTTTTCCGATTCCAGTACGTTTTGACTCAGCTTTAACAGTGGTGACATGTGATAATTCCATGCTTGGGTGAGGGTGGTGGCAGAAAGGTGGCAGCATTGTGTGGAGGGACCAAAATGAAAATGTGATGCGCATTGATGTGTCACGTGTGGACAAGTTCATATGGTTCAACATATAATTTTTACAATTCACAAAGACTTCATGTTGAGAGCGATTGATAATGCAAATAGTGAAGAGCTAGAAGCAAAGACTCAGATGTAGCTGAATGTACTGAGGGAGTCGCTTGTTAGGCACCAATGTCAAAGAGTGTAATTGACTGGGGTAAACTACTGGTCAGTCAGCTACTTATATAACAGAGTATTACTAAGATTACTACTTGCTAATGACTAATGCCAAGAGTATTGGTAATGTGCTTGGTAAAAGATCAGTAAGCATAGTAAGCAATATTAGTCATACTGGAATTGGTGAGTAAGCATTACTAAGTGAGCATCAGTCAGAAGATTAGATAACCTAAATCTAACACTTCAACATCCTCCCACAACTACCACCACCACCCTGCCTTCCTCTATCACAATAGTTGCTATCCCCACCCTCCATCACAACCCCCCTGCAATATGCCCAATGCCAAAGGAAGCAGCTGTCATGGCTGCAAACATGCCATGGTGTCACCTCACTGTCAATGTCAATGGCAACCCACTTAGTTAAGTATTGTTCCCATTGCTTCGTTTTTCAGCTACTCATGACATTTCCCATAGTTAACGCCACAAAATTCATCCATCTACCATGACAGCTGCCTCTAGATCCAATTGTCTACTCCTTTTCAAACAGGTGGGAGGGCTTTGTTTGCACCTACAATGACATGGGGACACTGGGGGGGATGCCCACAAGGTATGATACTATGAAAACCATGCCTCATGTTGTCATACTAACCACCAAGACCAGTGCGACAGGAATTGTGCTTGCAGGGCACCACAGCTCTTGCATCAGGGAATTAGTGGGGGTTCGGTATACCTAGACAAATTTGATCAACAATTAGCACTCCGCAATCAGTAGATAAGATTTTATCTGGCCTTAACACACCATAAAATAACTGTGAAGAGGGGTCATATACTGACACTTTTACTAACAGAATGGCAATGTCTGATATGACTATGCAGGAGCCTGGAAGTTTACTAGCAAATGAAATAATTTTATACCACCAGCTCCTCTGTCAGTCATTTTTCCTTATGTTTGTCACTTACTGACCATATTCTCAGATTATTGCAGGAAAGGTTCAGCAACTGGTGCTTGTAGTAACACAATTGCAATGTATGATTTTTGTATATCATAATATACAATTGCTCAAGTGAATGAAATAATGTTATCTCTCATTTTCTCCACATCTCATTTTTCCTGGAGCCCATCACTTACTGGTAGTAGTACACTTGCATTCTTGCAAAAAATGTCCATGAACTGATGCTTCTATACTAGTGTTCCAGTGAAAGATATAATGTTACCTGCTACATCTCATTCTTTCTAAAGGTCACCACTTGCTGGTAATACAACCACATACTTGCAGAAAATGTTCATGAACTGATGCTTCCATGCAGGTGTTCTACTGGAAGAAATAATTTTATCTGCTACATCTCATTCTTCCTAAACCTCATCACTTGTTGATAATACACCTGCATTCTTACAGAAAATTTCCATGAACTGACACTTCTATGTTGGTGTTCCAGTGAAAGATATAATGATATCTGCTACATCTCACTCTTTCTGAAGCTCACCACTTGCTGGTAATACAACCACATGCTTGCAGAAAATGTTCATGAATTGATGCTTCCATCCAGGAGTTCTACTGGAAGAAATAATTTTATCTGCTACATCTCATTCTTCCTAAAGTCCATCCCCTGCTGATAATCATTACACCTGCATCCTTGTAGAAAGTTCCCATGAACTGACACTTCTATTGATCATTACATTTTACTAGTGTATACCATCTGTCCAACTAGTACCATTACTTTAAAATGCCTCAGTCTGTGTGCACTGGTGTAATTTGCCAGCGCTACTGTCCTTTAAATAGCTTGTCCAGACCATGTATCAGAATTGTAAATGTTATGGATATTACACATATTTTAAGACCTTATCTAGCTTGATCCTAAATCAGCCAATTCTCTGATGTGCCACTGCATGTAACTTCTCAAAAGATACAAGTTGTCTGCTTCATGACTAACAAGGAGTCAGGATAAGAGATATAAGGTGCGTTGGTGAGTTTGCTATTATTAGTGTCATTTCTTTCCTTGACCCTCGTTACACAGCCGTTAAATGCCCTTCAGCACTATGGACTAGGTATGTATAACCTGCTGCCCTCACCATCCCCTTACTAATGCTGCAAGCACAACAGGAACTTGGTGATGATGGCAGAAATAGTTGGCAATGAGCATTGACTTGGGGGAGATGCATTATATATATGTAACCTAGTTTATTGATTAAATTTTGTATTATAATTAGTTTCGCAATATCATTTATTCAGTCTTAGTCTCATAATTCTTCGAACTAAGAGATCAGAAGCAGCTAATGATCATACCAATACTGCAAAGTATGCAGAACTCCTCTGACTCCACAGTACTACATAGCACTATGAAGTTGATAGAGGGCTCTACACATCACTACACAGAATATATACCTTTGCTATGGCCACTACAGCACTACAGCACACTACAGCTGGCTATGTGGGGCTGTGCAGACTTCTGCAGTGGACCCAGACTTTGCTGATGTACCTCACTTCCATCCACATCTTGTAAGGGGAAGGCCTGGGTATGCATGTAAATAACAACCTCTCCCCCCTCCCCATACAGGTGCATTGTCACTGAGCCCCTTGTCACCAGCTCTTCTTACATCACTCCCCACCTATACATACACCAATACACCCCTCTACATATTTTGCTTTGGTTCTGGAGGGTGTGCAAACCCAGTAGACAGTACCCTGTCTCACACTCCCCTCACTTCTCCATACTTCCCTTCTTCCACACCCCTGTAGAGCCTTCCCCAGTCATGTACTGATCTAAATATATGATTCCATAGCCCTGTATATGTAATAGAGCCCCTCAATGATAAGAAGAGACCCCACCTTCTCTCCTGTTCAAGGGAGAATGTTGACTGCATGCTTAATATAGGTGAAAAAGCAGAAATAACTGTTCATTAACACTCTGTATTCATACATAAGTACTATATACAAAAAAAAACGAGGGAAAATGGTGAGGAATGAGTGGACAGGCATGCTCATCATCGGGTATGATGAGCACGACGGCAGTCGAAGCTGTGGCGCGCGTTGATCAACCGTGGGAGATGATATCAGACAGTGATCGGGGCTGGGAACAGTGGCGGAAAGCTGTCCCGCACATCCCCGGACCTATGCTTATGTGAGCATAGCGTACACTAAGCTTAGTGATGTCTAAATGGCACTTGAAGAGGGAATTATTGCTGGTGTTGGGTTTTAATGAGATCAAGCCTTGTGAAACTAGGTCACAAGCATGATGCACTACTATAATAAGGCTGTAATTGTGGGAAGGTCAGGTGTTTTGGAGGGGTCTGTGACGCGTGACTGCCGAATTGAATGAAATGGTACAGTAGAACTGCAATTGCTTACCTCCTCGGCTTGATTACTATAAAATTGCGGAGACCTTCACTTACGGATGTACACAAACTCGAGAGATTCGATCATGCTTCATGCTTCATGCGCCAGGAGCTGAGCGCTGAGTCCCCACTGTCAATCAGTTCGAGAACTTGTGAGTATTGTTTGTGAGTGTTATAATCTAAAACTTCTTCGGGCAACTGACTCTGATAAAGCCGGCGCTTCACTGGCAGCTAAAGCCTGCGACTCATCGAGTCTCCATCAGCACTGGAAGTAACTGGGGTATTGTGCTCCATCCTGCAGTCAATCTCATACTATATACCCTTGTCTGCCATAAAATGCCGATTACAGGGAGAAGAAGAGGAAGCAAAGTCAAGGGTATCCAGTTCACCTTAATGGTGGTTGGTGCGTATCCGATGCAATTCGATATTCGGCTCGGTATTCTCATCACATATCTCCAGGCGCTGCAGGTACAGGACGCACCACTTTTGTGAACACTTTGTGCGAGACCGAGGTTTTAGCGCATAAAACTATTGACAGTCCTGAGACTGCAAACGTCGAAGCAGTCCTCTCCATCAAACCTGTGAATATTGGCAAGTTTACTCTTTGCCGTAATATCGCTCTCTGGGGCTCATGCATTATCGCATGCTATAGAACTCGAGGAGGAAGGCGTTCGGATATCCTTGACCATTGTCGATACCCCCGGATTTGGTGACAATATTGACAACGAGCACACGTTCGCCGCATTTTCTTTTTCCGTTTACGTGTTGGTGATGTTGATACAACTTCGCAGCTTCCAAGAGATCGTGACCTACCTTGAACGTCAATACGATGATATCCTATCGGAACAGTCGCGCATCAAACGTAATCCCCGTTTCAGGGATAACAGGGTGCATGTATTACTATATTTTATTCCACCTACGGGCCACTCGTACGTCTGCATCACTTTCTGCAGCCTTCATTAACACTCACATCTTCAGTCTGAGGGAAATGGACATTGAGCTTATGCGTCGGCTTTCTCCCAGAGTCAATGTCATCCCAGTTATTGGTCGATCAGATTCACTCACGCCCAGCGAGCTTAGAGCGTTTAAAAAGAGGGTACGTACTATCCGACTCATCGGGTTCTTTTATGTAACGCGTTCCCCTTACCTCGGACCCTCGGCAGATCATGGAAGATATCGAACACTACGATATTCCCATATATAATTTCCCGTACGACGAGGAGGAAGACGATGCGGAGACTATTCGGGATAACATTGAGCTACGAGTAAGGCTTTGACGTGTAATTCATCAACAGTCTTTCTGACCATCCTCTGAGTCTTCACTGCCGTTCGCCGTCATCGGGTCAGAAGAAGACGCCGAGGTAAATGGCGCCATGGTTCGCGCAAGGGTTTATCCTTGGGGTATCGCAGAGGTTGATAACCCCGACCACTCAGACTTCACTAGGCTTCGCGGTGCAATTCTCGGGTGCGTTTCTACTACATCTGTTTTACATCTAGGTTGTAAGCTTTTACCTACACTTTCTAGGTCACACCTGAGTGACCTCAAGACATTGACCGAGGACGTATTGTATGAGACTTACCGCACAGAGAAGCTGTCGAAGACTGTCACGGATAACCGGTTTGTATCTTGGGGTCTCGTGTATGAGATAGCTAACAGGAGGCCCTTCAGCTTTTCACAAGTTCTTCCTGAAGATCTAGCTAACCAGAGCGTCCGCCTGAAGGAAGAGCAGCTGAGAAAGGACGAAGAGAAGGTAACTTTTCTAACCTTCGAGGCTAATTGTATCTCAACCTTTTTTACTTTTGCGATAGCTGCGCGAAGTAGAATTAAGGGTGCAGCGGGAGATTAACGAGAAGAGGCAGCAGCTGATGGCGAAGGAGGAAACGCTAAGGCAAGCAAAACATATTTGTTTCGCTGCAGCCTACTAATGATCGTCTTCCTTACAGAAATCTTGAGAGCAGACTTGCTGCCGTTAATTCTGGCCCTTCAAGTCCATATTAACTATTGTCACTTGCATATTCTTGGATCCTTTTGCAAGTTTTGCCAACTTACTAAATATCTTGGGATGGAATTGGACATGCGTATATACCCGGACTTACGCTATATAGATGCTGTAGTTTGTGTTGTTGTGATTTTTTATTGTGTTAACCTATCCTTGTTTCGATTTCTTCAATACAAGTGCTTACTAGGCAGCACCAGGCACGATCTCACGTGCATACGAAACACGTCACGGTCGATCGAGACTCAGATATGCACACCTCATGCATCCCGAAGGCTTGGACGATGATGAGCTGGAACAGATCCGGTGTGTTTCCATTGTGCTCTCTTTATCGCTTGTACTTACCCCATGCAGTCGTTATGAGGACTTCACGACTATAGGTCACATATCTCACAGATATTTGCGTGCATCCGAAATTGACATGGACGCGATATACTAGATTGGATACAGGACTCTATTTTGGAACGGAATAGACGAATACGAAGTGCTAGAGCTCATGAAACGCTGAGCCGTAGCCCTCGAAAGCGGTGGACGTGGCCGTGGTTGCTGTCCCAAGCTCAAAAGATAGTAGAAGGAGGGCACAGTTGGTTTGTGGTTGGACTAGTTGGTGAGTGCCTGGCTTTGTTACTTGATGTGCTCTGACCGTGTATGATAGGCGTATGCATCGGAATCAACATGGCAATCATTTCAATCGTCAGTGTGTGGCTGTCTGACCTCAAGTTCGGATATTGCTCAGACGGTTGGTGGTTGAATCAACAATTCTGTTGTTGGGAGATCGAAGGGGAGGAAGTGGATGGGTGTGACTCGTGGCACCCTTGGAGCGAGGTTACGCTTGCGCGGTGGCTTATTTTCGTTATGTTTGCGGTCCGCTCGTTGTTGCTACACCGAAGCCCTGCCTCACTTGATGAATTCTTCCATTCTATAGTCTTCCTTTTCATTCATCGCAGCACATCTCGTCAAGAACCTCGCAAGATATGCAGCAGGGTCAGGTATCTCTGAAATCAAATGTATTCTCGCCGGGTTCGTGATGCAGGGATTTTTGGGTTTTCCTACCTTTGCTATCAAGAGTATCACACTGGTGAGGTCTTCTTCAGATCTGTTGACGTGGTTTACTTGACAGAAATTTAGCCCTTGGTCATTGCATCAGGCCTTTCAGTTGGGAAAGAAGGCCCCGCCGTACATGCTGCATGCTGCGTCGGATACTTCGTTGCAGGGTCATTCAAAAAGTTTTCTCGTAGTCAAGGTGAGAGCGCGTTTCTTTTCCGAATAGTCAACTTTCTGACCTTTACTAGGCAAAATGCGTGAAATTGTGACCGCAGCTAGTGCAGCGGGCGTGGCTGTCGCGTTTGGGTCCCCCATCGGAGGAGTCTTGTTCTCAATAGAGGTTCGCATTGATTCAAAGCCCCACATTGCGATTTAGTGAGATCGCAAACAGGAAATGAGTCCGGTCTTTAGCATCAAAACGATGTGGAGGAGTTTTTTTTGTGCCCTTGTGGCGACTTTCACCCTAGCTGTTTGTCCATTTGTTTGTAGATTATCGTTTCACTCTGATGGCGGAATTCATCTACAGGCCATGAATCCATTCCGGACTGGTAAACTAGTACTATTTCAAGTCACCTATGATCGAGACTGGCATTTCTTCGAAGTCATCTTCTTCGTTATATTGGGAATATTTGGGGTAGGAGGACTTTGTATCTATCGAGTTGTCGGTCGTTGCTCAGCGCTCCTTAGGGTCTGTACGGGGCGTTCGTGATCAAATTCAACTTACAAGTGGCTGCATTCCGCCGAAAATACCTAGCAAATCACGGGGTGGCGGAAGCTGTGACCCTCGCTACGCTTACGGCAATGGTAGCATATTTCAACCGTTTTTTGCGCCTTGATATGACAGAGAGTATGGCCATCCTTTTTCGGGAGTGTGAAGGTGGAGGCAACATCAATAACCTTTGCTTGTGGGCTTTGTTTCAGTGTAATTGCCTGCTTCTGGCAGCTAATAAATCATTGGTGATAGACCGGAGGCTCAATGGCGCATTACGAACTCCCTCATTTTGGCAACTGTCATCCGAACCGGTCTTGTTGTAATTTCTTATGGATGTAAGGTTCCTGCCGGCATTTTCGTCCCGTCAATGGCTATTGGTGCTACCTTTGGTAGGATGGTTGGTATATTGGTCAATGCATTATACAGGTAGAGAACCCTGGTGTCTTCTGAGTAATTTTTTGACTTGGAAATTGCCAGCGCCCACCCGAAGTCTGGCATTTTCGCAGTTTGCGACCCAAATATGCATTGCATCACACCAGGAACATACGCTTTTCTTGGTGCTGCTGCTGCATTGAGGTTAGTGAGCCTAGTATATTTCTCCAATTTGATCGGTCACACAGTCATTTGCAGCGGGGTGATGAGAATCACGGTCACCGTCGTGGTTATCATGTTCGAGCTCACTGGAGCCCTTACCTATATCTTACCAACGATGGTGAATGTTTCTCGAAGTTCCTTGAGCACGACGTCTCATATGTCTTTAGATTGTCCTGTTAGTGACCAAAGCTGTCGGGGACTTCCTTGGCACTCATGGGATCGCTGATGAAATGATCCGGTTCAATGGATTTCCATTCCTGGAAAAAGAAGACCGCGCCTATAATGTTTCTGGTGTGTTTCTCGGCATATATACATCATAGCACAGAGACTAAATTATAACAAGTGTCCACCGTTATGCGGCCCAGCAGAGAGCTGCATACGCTTACGGAGCTTGGAATGTCAGTTCGGGATGTTGGTACGAACATTTTATCCTGATTAAAGTGAATCCATATTTCAATATCTCCGCTATTAGAAGGCATCCTAGGTTCCACTGATGTGAAAGGCTTTCCCATTGTCTCCTCTGACGGACAACGGACACTTGTTGGTTTCATAGGCCGAACGGAGCTACGGTATGTGCTGGGTAAGTGCTGGGACTCTTCCGACCACATAGATGTCTAATCGGTTATCAGATCGAGCACTTAAATTGCAGGGCATTGGGGAGGACACTCGTTGCTTATTCTCAGCTCGGGAATCTGATACTGAGGAAACTGGCTTGCCTCACGGACCATCTCTTGGCATCGATGAAGTTTACACCGCATTTTTTGAACCGACATCGTGTGATAATGGCATCAAGTTCTGGCCTTGGATCAACCAGGTTCGTTGTCGCGATTAACCTGGCTCCTTACCCTAAATACGTCATAGACGCCAATGACGGTATCTCCCCAACTTCCTCTGGAGATCGTCATGCAACTGTTCAAGCGAATCGGGTGCGTTTTGTGGCGTGAAATGTCGGCTAATCATTAATGTCCATTTACAGGCCCCGCGTGATCTTGGTCGAAGAGCATGGAATTTTGACAGGGCTAGTGACCGTGAAGGATGTGCTACGATTTACTGCTACGTCACCTTCACATGAACCTTCATGGGATGACCGTGGTGGACTTGATGGGCTGTTGGAGGAGGTGTGGAGGTGGATCGCAGAGATTACCTATAGAATAATGTCGTGGAGTCGAAATTTGGTACGGAGATAATTATATTTGTTTCGAATTCAGAGACCAGTGCTCAAGTTTGAAAATTTGATGGGGTATACATAAAGTGGCAACAGACAGGTATGTGTCGTGTTCTCATCACTAAGAATCAAAGCAGGACGGATGTTTAGCTAGATGTGTACGTCACTTTAAGTCATCAGTGTCAAAGATTGATTGGACCAGGATCGAACTGCCGAAAGTTTCCACCTTGTGGATACGCCACTATATCCTCTAGCCTAAGGGCTTATAACCCGGGTTCCGTTCCTTTTTTTGCAACTGTGACCCTCACGATGGCTTGTTCTAACGAGACTGCGAGGCAACGCTACTCCAAAGAACTCGCTGCGTATACTTTTAGCCAATTCTCTGCGGCCTGTGCGTCGTTGGAACAAGATGAGGCAGCGACCTTTAACCACGCGTTCATATCCGGCTCGAGTATGTGACAATTAATGATGCACGCTTGACACATCGAAAACCTCAAATATTTCTAGACGATAAAACCTCAGCTCAGACCCGCCAGCTGTCTGACTCAGGTAATAAAACCCGTTGATTAAGCATCGCAGAAGCCTGGAGGCGATATTTATTGTAAAGTACGTTTTTTTATCTCGGACGACATTTCGCTGCATCTTCGATGCTGATGTTTTAGATTTATTTATTTTTTCTTTCGTCAAAGTTGAAAACTTCATTTCTTGTGCTTGAAGATATGCCATTCCTAGGGTTGTAGTTCCCCACGTTAGCAACTGCTTGTCGAACAGGCTCCCAAGATCCTGGAATATCATTTGTTGGAAAAAGGAACGGCTCCACCGCTTTGACACCTGACGTCATCGACTTTTAGGTCGCCAGTGGAGCTGTTTTTAGCCACAATCGAGCAACGGTGTATCACTAACATG
>QOVE01005940.1:0-44919 GCA_003521275.1 Tricholoma sp. MG99 | reverse complement strand
TTACCTCCTAGCCTCTTGTGCTGATCTGAATACCCCGCATCACAATGAACTGGTTTTTTTTGTGGCTCTTTAAATCCACCACCAGACCATATGCAAGTTTTTTTTGGGTAAGCATCCCGTGGCTTTATATGTTCAGGATATGACGGATGGACATCATCAACTGGCAAATATCCGCCGTATTCGTATGGGTGAAAAGAGAAGCATGGCTTTCGCCAAATTGTAGATAGAACACTAACGGGATTTTCAACCGCCCATTTGCATCCAGCCAATTCCCCGACATACATAACAAGCCTAGCTAACTCGCAAGCTTCAGCTTGAAATGCTAGATTTTCACTTTTCTTCTTAACAAAGTGAGCGGCACCGCTTACTGCCATGTCTGTGCATTCTGGAAATCCGAAAACAAACTCAATTCCATCGCCAACGATATTTAATATTTCATTCGCTTGATTTGTTGTGTTGTAAGCATCAAACCACATGCCAACTTTTATATGATTTCCATCTCTCGTCATTCCACTTTCGTGCTGACCGTCAAAACACCAGCACTCATATCCTGCATCTAGCCATGGCTTTGCCATTAAACACGTATAGTCATAGAGAAATATCGCTTTTCGCTTCACGAGTCCTCCCATCACAATAAGTGATTATTTTTCTGCTGCTATTGTTGAACTGCGAAACAGTCATTGCACATCCTCAGCCCGCACCAAGACATCAACAGGCAGGCATTCAAAGTTATTGGGTAAGCGCTGTCTAGTGATGTCAGCAGCGCAGTTTGTCATTGAGATGGTTAGTCCCCGTAGCCGCCACGGTTGCTTGACGTCCTGTCTGGGCCATGCTCCTTGTATTCGTATCCATCTGGCATATTTCGTTCTACTTCTGACAAGAACTTCCTGTAACGCTCTTTCTCTATCGCGCTCGGCAAAGGTGGGAAGAAAGCGGCGTGCCAGTTGTTGTCATTGAGCTCTTTGGCTCGCCACACTGATTTATCGATGATTCTTTGATGCGGCAATCCCGCTCTCGAGCAGGAAACAGCCGTCATCACGTCTGCCACAATCGCGGCATACATAGCTTTTCTATCCATTGAGTTTCCTGCTAGAGGTTTTTTACAGTGCGTAGATTGTGTGGCGTGGGTACATCAGACCGATACTGGCAAAGGGAATATCATCATCGAAGTTCATTGGCGGCTCATTGTGCTGTGACGCAGTGCCGCTATGCTGTGGTGCATGTGATTGCTTACCAGTGCCTCTTTGGTTCTGTTGGCCAGCTTCCTGCTTGCCCCCAAGCATCTGCATAACGCCGCCCACATTGACGTGGATTTCTGTCGTGTACTTTTCGACTCCTGCCTGATCTGTCCATTTTCGAGTAGTTAATTTCCCCTCGATATACACTTGCGATCCTTTTCGCAGGTACTCACCAGCTACCTCGGCCAACTTCCCGAATATTACTGCGCGATGCCACTCTGTTTTCTCCTTTTGCTCTCCAGTGACCTTGTCTCGCCAACTTTCGGAAGTTGCCAGAGTGATGTTTGCCACGGCACCGCCGTTGGGTAAGTAGCGAACTTCTGGGTCTTGCCCCAAATTTCCCACCAGAATTACTTTGTTTACGCCTCTACTTGCCATTTATGCCGCCTTTTTAAGTTCTGATCCACGCGTCTGGAATACCTCGACGCACTTAGTTTGATGTTCTGTTGATGGAGCTAATGCGTTCCATGCAGGTTTATAAATACCCTTTAACTCTTCCAGCGACTGGCAGTCAGCAGCTTGGGATGCGAAGTCTTTTAGGATTTCATCCGGCGAGCGTGGTGCAGGGTTATGAACCTCCGAATCTGCATCAATTGCCGTTTCTTCTGTCGGTATGCAGAACGCCTGGAAAGCTGCGTATTTGAAAGCGATGGACATGGCCTTGTTTGTTGCCTTGTCTCCGCTATCCATGGCCTCGCCGTAGGTGGTTACAGTGTGAATACTGCCATCCTCGACCCCTACAAAGTCGAACTCTGCTTTAACCACAACATAAAAAAGCACGCCGCCTTTCTGTGTGGCCCGTTCAGTAACCGCTCTTTCAATTATCCGAGGGAGAATCAGCAGCCCATGCTTAACTAGCGCTGGAGCCAGTGCGTTATAAACCTGATCAATACCGCGGAAATTAAAGCCTTGCTGCGCATTGCGGCGATCTTTGCTAATCCCTTGCTCGGCCATATCCTTTGCCACTAACGAGATGGCTTTATAAACTGCTGTCATAGCTGTCCCCTTAGGTGGTGTTTGATGGTGAACCTCATATCCTCACTCATATCTGTGATATTCCCCAGGGCCCAACGCAGCCATCCGAGATCAATGCTAGCGACCTCTGCATAGGTCTTGCCTCGGTACTTTCCAAGATGGATGCGCGGGAGTAGGGACGGTGAATTGCTGATCTCTAGCATTTCATCAACTGACCAGCCGCTATCCGACTGTATGCGCTTGAATGTTGCCGCAGTGACATAACAGTCATAAAGAGCACGGTGGGCGTGTAGATTCTCTGGCACTTCTGCATCAATGCCCAATGCGTAGCGCAGGAATTGGTTGCTGTGACTTTCCATGTCAGGCCAAAGGCGAAGGGCAAGCTTTTTAGTGCAGAGCCAGTCAACGCCCATGTCAGGCAACATGCGGCGATCAAATTCAGCGTTATGGGCAATCAGGTAATCAACCCCTTTGTAGCGAGGAATTACAGTGTCAATTGATGGCGAGTTGGCAACCATCGGCTCCGTGATGTGATGCAAAGCCATTGCTGAGAACGTGATAGGTCGGTCAGGCTTAACAAAGTCGCTCATTGGGTTGCAGATAACGCCGTCAATAATGTCAACGCTGCCAACTTCAATGACGCCGCCTTCTAGGCTGCAAGTTTCTGTATCAATAGTTCTAAATATCATCAAAATTCCCCTGCGAATTCTTGCCAAGTTAAGATTGCCATTGAGTTAGTCCGGTGATCTGCAATGGCTTCCATCGCAGCAAGTTCATGCGTCATCACTTCGCTGATCTCACTTTTTAACTCTTCGTGCATAGCTAAGATGAAATCAGTATCACCGGCCATATGTGTTAGCTGCGTCATGCTGCTCCCTCATTAACATTAGAGACATTCTTACGGATGATGCGTTACGCAAAGAGATTGCGGACTCTCTCAAGTACCCACACTTCCTGCATTCCCTTGCTTTTGATATTAGAAATTTGTGCCAAGCAATACTCAGCTCTGGGGAGTTTGGATGCCTTTCTGGTAGATGTTGTTTTTTCATGCAATACCTCTACTTTTGCAAAAAGCTATCGACATGAGGCGGTAACCTGCGCTGTCATTTGAATAACAATGCTCAATCCCCATAATTTGGATAAGCAAATATGAACCCAAAATTTGAAATTTCATGGCTCACCTTTTTGATTAAGTAATCGAGCTAGTCGGATAAAAAACTCAATGAGTGGATTGCGGGGTGGTTCGTTGTAGGCGACGCCCATGCTGACGCCGCCCGCGATGGCATAAGTCATCATGGGGATACTCCTGATTAGTTGATTGATTTACTTACATGCCAAAACGGCAGCGCTTTGGATTGCGAGCAATAAAAAAGCCGCGTTATGCGGCTTATCAATTAGTGCCGGGATATTTATCCACGCCCGGCGCGTGGGTTCTCGATGTACCCCTACAGCGAGAAATCGGTTAAAATCTCATTACCCCTACAATGAGCGATGAGAATTAACACGATGAACACGGATTGGTGGCGTGATGTTTTGCGCTTTTTCCTTGACGGATTAACTCTAAGGCAATTAATTAATATGCTAATGATTTTCATTGTGCTGATTATTCTCACGCCAGACTCAGCAAAAGAGTGGGTAAATGCGCATAACCCAGAGGTGGTGCCACAATATTCAATGTATTATGTTTTACTATTCTGCGTGAGTTTTGCCCTAAGGGGCTTTCTTTCAGTTATGAATAAAGGCATAAATAATTCTATTGGTGAATATAGCCGCAGAAAAAAGGATATAGCAGCACGGAAAGATATTCTTAGCCTTAGTGAAGATGAGAAAAACATCGTTCTTGAAGCTTCAGATAACAATGGGGTGTATATTTCTCATGATCAAGATAATGATGATGCCGTCATCGTTCTTATTGCTAAGGGTATTTTTCACACAAGCAACGTTAATGATGCATATCATCTTGACCGCTTATATGGCGAAGCTGTTACCCACTTATTGGCCGAAAAAATCCAGCAAGATAGGATGAAAAAATAATAGTTGCTCTAGAGTTAGTTCTTTTTTTCATGATTACCTCGCTGTTAACCCGTTAGACTTACGATGCCCGGCGCTGAAAATAGCAACATCGGGCAGGCAGCAAGAACCGCCTGACTTCTTTGCCGCTGGCTCTTTAAAACATTTACGACGAGCATTTCTAATCTTTGCCAAGTCGCTATCTTTCGCGTCTTTGTGATGCTGCTGAATGTGCATATACGGCGTTCTGGCGTCGAAGTTGAGACGGCACACTGGACAGCGGATTTCATTCTTCATAAACACCTCGTTAATTGGTTTTCTTACTTTTCGTAGAGAACTTATTGCAGCACCCAAAAATCTAGATGCTGCGTAAGTTTTCTTGTTTGCTTGAGTTGCTAACCAAGTTTCTGATTAGTCCGCCCTGTTCGTCGGAGAGGCGTTCGCCCCCTCATCAAGCCCGGCTATCGTTTTAAGCCCACCGTTCGGCTGTTATCGATTCGCTGTTTCGTTTCGATGGGGTAATAATAGCTTTAGCGATTTACTTGGTCAATCGTAAAGGCGATATAAATTACCGATAAAGCGATAATCATGTGATTGATAAAGGAATTTATTTTTTTATTTCTTTGGCTTTCATCCATAAAAACCGCCTAAGTCCGTGCTAAATTGGCTGAAATTCAAATGGAGGTGAGCATGGACGAACAAAAGCAGGCTATTTACGACGATGTATGCAGAGTTATAGGAAGGGCGGTAGTGATGCTGAAGGAAACTAACCAGCCTTTGACGGGGAATAGCATAAAGTTGATGTTACAAGCGCACAGTGACCAAAACGGGGATGCTTATCTGACAAGAGTCTATGCTGTTGCTAAAGATTTGATGGAGTAGGGCATAAAAAACCGGCTCGGTGTGGGAGGGGGTGTCCTGGATCAATAGCATTATTGATCACGATTTAATTGGCTGATATTTATAGTGATTTAAAATGCCGCTCTCCGTAAGTTATTGATATACAGGTTGGTTCTATATTGCCTCTGATCTAGCTATTCCGGGCATAAAAAACCCGGCTCGGTGGCCGGGTGGGGGTTATGCGACGAGAGACTCTATCCAAGTTTCTCTGGTGTGGAACGGAAGAACCAAAGCTGTATCATTGAACAGAAGAGATAATTGCTGCAATTCCTTACTCATAATATCGCTGTCAACAATAACGAATCTGTTATTGACCTCAGGAACTGCGTGACCGATGTCCACTATTTTACCCACAGTTGAGTGAGCGGTATTCCAACCCCTTGAACTTGCCAGGCTTACAGTAAAGCCTCTTTTTGGAACAAGCAGAGGAGATCCTTGGTTTATGGTGATGGGGACTGTAATTTCATGTCCGCTTATGCCCTTTAACTTTTCCTTGAGAGTTAGTCTGGCACCCAATCCTTGTGATTTAAGATAACTGATCACACATCTTTCAAATTTGTCATCTTTGACTTCCAAGTACCAATCAGCGGTTTGCGCTGATGCCAGCAGACCACCTCGAATGACGTTTGCTGTCATTTCTCCCACATTGCTTTCGTTTGCCCAGGCCGATATTTCACCTGACTCATTCAATGTGATCCCCTGAGATGCAAGGGAAGCCCTAATGAGGTCAACCTTCCTTTTGGTTAAGTTTATCCCCCTGGACTCTATATTCATCAGCGTGTCGCAATAGTCAGTAATGCGGTACTGGCCACTCATCTCTTGAACGAAAACGCTGATGTGTTCGCTATCATCATAGTAGGTGAATGGGCTGATGACGCGCAGCAGTGTATCGCTCATTGGGTGGCATTCGAACCCGAGCCTTGATATGACTGTTGAACACGTTACATTTCCCATGATAGCTGACCTGATTTGTCTTGATTTGGTAGGGGCGGCTCGCCCTCGTAACTGATATTAAGCTCAGAGCAAAAATAATTCCAGTAGCCCAAAAAGTTATCTGGCTCGATACCGGTCTCCAGCTTTAGCGCAATTTCCTCCCCAGCAGACTCGAAGTAAAGATGGTAGTGAGGACCTCGAGCCACCTCAACAAAGTCGGGGTGATTAACAATGGCTTTGTTTCTATGAGGCTTGTTATCGGCAGGGTATGGATCAAGAGCGTAAACCCTCCTGTCCTGCAAAAACATAACAAACGATAACTTTATTATGTCAACCCCTTCGACAATAGGGTTCCGCCAATGCAGCATGAATCTCAATCCAGAAATTGGGTTCCCATTGGTGTCAAAAGCCTTTAGGTCAAGCTTGAACCAAATAGGAACTCGCCCTTCACTTGCATTCCAAGTTGCGCCAGAAAAGGTCACTTTCTTAGGAGTGCCTATGGCATTTTCAACTTCTACTTGGGTCGGCCTAAATTCACCTTTTTTTGCCACTGAAATTCATCTTCCTGAATTGTTTTGCCGAAATATTTTACGAAATTGATGCGTCGTGGTCGATTATCTAATCTCTTTGCTCGAACGTCTCTGCGACCCTCACCCAAGCTTCTTCGGTTGCTGTTATCCGTGCTTCCTGCTAATCGAATGTCTCTTCATGCCGCTGGGCTTACCAAAGGGTAGAGCTCCAGAACATGCGTCCAATAATTTCAATATCTGGCTCTTGAACCTCTTCATCCTTGTACTCTTCGCGGTTGAAGCTGCGAATGACGATGATTCCCCCTGGGCGACGGAACAGCTGCTTTATGCGCTTCATGCCATCAGTAGCTATAGCGTAAAGGTCACCGTCGTTAATTTTCTTGTTTGCGCAATCTATGGCAACGGTAGTTCCATCAGGAATTACCGGCTCCATACTTTTACCGCGAGCCGGGAAGCAAACAACATTATCCGCCTGGGCGCCAACGCGACGAAGAGTAGCCTTAGAGAATCGAATCTTGTAACCGTTATAATCTTCGTCACAAAAACTCCCATCTCCCGCTGCCAATTCTATGTCCTTCAAAAATGGAACTTCAACCTCGTCTACAGATAATGGAGTGCTGCCATCCCATGCATCAACAGTCCCCCATTCACTTTCTGGAGGAATGGTTGAATCTGGATGATATGGATTCATTCCCTCTGCACGCATTGGTCCCGATCCGTCCGATAGCCATTCCGGCCTTACACCTAGAACCTTGGCAATATCTACGAGCTTACGTGAACCCTGAGCACCACCAGATACCAGCTTCCATACACTGGATTGCGCCATTCCAACCGCTTTAGCAAGCGAGCCCTGAGTATGGACACTTTCTTTCATCGCCATTTCTAGGCGCTCAGAAAAAGTCATAAAAACCTCACTTAAACATTTTCCTCATTCTATCGGCAAAGCGATATTTTATCAAAATCGTCAAAGCGATTGATTTTCACTAGAGCGATGACTAGAATCATAGTGTAACGATAGAAAAGGAGATTTTATGAAACATAAAGCAGTCGAAAAAGCGATTGCAATTGTTGGCAGTCAGGCTGCATTAGCCAAAGCTGTCGGCAAGGCGCAATCCACAGTGTCTGACTGGCTTAACGGCAACAAGCAAATATCCGTAGAAGGCGCTCTTCTTCTAGTAAGAGCTACCAACGGAAAGATTTCAGCCGCTGAGTTCCGCCCAGATAAGGCCACATTGTTCGAGCAATTCAACTCAGCAGCATAAGCACCACTCTAGCAGTAACCGAACGTCCGGTATAAGGCGGCTCCGAGGATCGCGCTGAAAAGCTAAAAAGTCGGGTGAGGGCACTAGGGTGCCTGCTTTTACACAACAACTAATCAATTAACTAACTATGGAAATTTTACGAAATGGAAATCGCAAAAACACGCAAAACACAAACAGTGTCATTCATCGGACGTCACTTGCTTGCAACGGCTCACCAGGCGCTTAGCAACACACGGCAGACCGTAGTAGCCAAGCTGCTTAACGTGGCCGACTCAACAGTCCTGAGACGCACTGAGAAGTACCCAGAAATTATGGATCAGCTGGCCGCATGTGGCGTTCAGGATTTCGTGATGGAAGGGGAGAAGAAATTGCCGATGGAGCAGTATCGATGGCTGATGACGGTCGCGATTGAGTTTGCGAAGTATCAGTTGGAAATCACAAAAGAAGAAGCCGAGCAGTGCGCTAACACTTTCTCGGCTTAGTGCGAATGACTGGATCAATTCACAGGGGTAATTATATGCGAAAACGCAGAACTTACAAGCAGCAAGAGGAACGCCAGCATCCTGATTCACCTGATGGCTTGGTCTATGTGGCAGCGAATAACAAGCCGTTTGCAGAGCGGTTTATTGGTGTTTTTAGACTGGCAAAAGCAGGAGTGAAAAAAGATGGGGGTCGTTAAGTTATCAGATTATAGGCAGCAGGAGCGCCATATAGCGACACCGGAGGCAACCGGTAAGGGGTTTGCCCTCATGCACAGACAATTCATGGATAGCAAGTTGTACAAGGACTCTCAGGCCGTGCACTTGTGGCTACATTTCATCATGAAAGCAAACTATGAAGCTAAAGAAGTTAACACTGATGTCGGCAGCATGGTAATAGGGCGTGGACAATTCATAACAGGTCGGCCGACTCTAGTGACTGAAACTGGTATTTCTGACAACAAAGTAAAGAGTTTGCTCGATACTTTTACACGTATGGGGATGATCACCAGAGAGTCATTTGGTCGGAATTTCACTCGCATAACAGTGACAAAATACGACGATTTTCAGGCGAATTTCAATCCAACGGAAATCCAAGAAAAATCCAACGAAGAGCCGCAGCAGGCGGGGCTTAAAGGCGTGGTTAATCCAACGGAAATCCAACGGAAATCCATAACTAAAGAATTAAATAATAACTCATTAGGTAAACCTAATGAGTGTGTAACTGGCGACGAGAATCCAGATACTGAAAAGCCAAAACCCGCCAAGCAGAAAATATCCTGTGATGAAGTCTGGCAATGCCTGAAAGACGAACTACCGGAGGCTAGGGGCTGGAGAACGTTGACGGACGAGCGGAGAATCCTGATACGCAACTTCTGGGGCAAGGCGAATAAAATCGCCCGTGACTTGGATGACGGGCAGCCACTGACCATCGAAGGCTTCCGGGGATATTTGCAGTACATCAGCCGGTCATGCCGCTGGATGCTGGAAGATCGCCCCGACCAGAAAACCGGTAAAACATGGCGTCGAATGAAGTTCGATAGCTTCCTGTCTGCAAAGCTGTACGTCGAAGTGCGTGAGGGGGACAAAGATGACCGTTGATTATTTGGCGCCTCCACACAGCCTAGATGCCGAGCAAGGGGTATTGGGCGGCCTGATGCTCGACGCAGGCGGTGAACGCAGCCAGAAGGTTCTAGCGACGCTTAAGCCGGAGGCGTTTTACACTCGAGCACACAAGATGATTTTCGAGCAGATCCGAGAGTTATCACTCCAGCAAAAACCGGTAGACCCAATCACACTGATAGACCATCTGGAGCGCAAGCAACAGGATTCGTTGATCGGCGGTTTCGCATACCTCGCCGAGCTGTCGAAAAACACCCCGAGCGCTGCAAACATTGTCCACTACGCCGGGGTTGTCCGTGATAAGGCAGTAACCCGCTACGCAATCAGCAAAGCCCACTCGATGCTAGAGCTGCTCTATGCCAACAACGGCATGCAGGCCGATGAGAAGGTGGATAGCATGCAGTCACTTTTCACCGAGATAACCGATCATGCCAAAACCGGTGCCCGCCGTGGCGCTAGGCCGCTGGATGAAGTGATGTCGGACTGGCTGGCAGAGGTCGAAGGCCGATTTGATGGCAGCGGCAGGACTCGCGGACTAACTACCGGGATCCCGTCTCTTGACGAAATGTTACAGCCGAAGGGATTGGTCAAGGGATCGCTATTCGTCATTGGTGCCAGACCAAAAATGGGCAAGACTACGCTTTACGCTCAAATGGCTATCAACACAGCTATGCAAGAAAACCTACCGGCGATCATGTTCAGCCTTGAGATGCCAGACAAGCAGATATTCGAGCGCATGGTTGGGCAGATTTCAGGCGTGAACACGGATATTTTCTACCGTGGCGCAGATAGCGATAGCGAGTTTGCACTGGCAAGCGCAAAGGCATTAGAGCTGGTTCAGACGGGTAATTTATTCGTTGATGACACCCCCGGCATATCACTGGCTCACATCGTTGCAGAGTGCCGACGCATTAAGCGCGAGAAAGGCCAGATTGGGATGGTGCTAGTTGATTACCTCACGCTGATGAAAGCCGAGAAAGCCGACCGTAACGACTTGGCCTACGGGATGATCACAAAAGGGCTAAAGAACCTAGCGAAAGAGCTTGGTTGTGTTGTTGTCCTGCTAACCCAGCTAAACCGTAACCTCGAAGAACGTGCCAACAAGCGACCATTGCCCGGAGACAGTCGAGACACCGGCCAAATCGAGCAGGATTGCGATTACTGGCTTGGTATCTACCGAGAAGGAGCCTATGACGAGAACGCCAACCAGCAGGCCACAGAGCTGCTTATGAGGCTTAATCGCCATGGGAAATCCGGCGTTGTTTATACCGATCAGCGTAACGGGGCAATTTACGATTGCGACCAGCAGCAGGCGCGGGCGAGGGCTGAAGAATCAGATCGCCGAGTGCAGAAATCAAAAGGTGGTTTTTAATTATGAAAACAAAAGCTGAATTAATTCACTCATTTATCAAAGAAAATCCTAACTGCACCAGTCTAGAGATAGCTACCGGAACAGGTATTAGCACAAAAATATCAGCAGGTTGCATAAGCTCTGTGCTGCGAACCGGGAGAATAACTCGTTATCGAGATAATGGAATATGGCGTCACTTAGCTTGTGAAAAATCAAGGCCAAATACATATCTGGACGACTACACACAGCCGAAGATCATGCGCATGTTTGACAGTCTGCTGCTTAGATCTAGATTAGAAATCGACATGAGTGTCGGATGATGAATAGTGCCAGACACCACAGACAGGCCAGCACAAACGCTGGCCTTTTTATTGGGAGTAATTCAGATGACAGATAAGCAAAGAGAGAAGTTCGAAGCTTGGGTTTTTAGTAACCGACCGATGCTATTTCTTCATTCTCGTGATGATGGAAGCTACAGAGACCCTAAAACGCAGGCGTTGTGGCTAGCATGGCTGGCAGCAATAGCCAGCTTCGAAATTACGTTACCAGCTCCGGCAACTGAGATCATTCCGGGGGCTAGATACTACTTCAATGACGATGTTGTTATGACGCTGGAAGCGGCTGGCGTGGGGGTGAAATCGTGAAGCGCTCTGCTGATGAAGATCACTTATACCGGCAGTTAGTTAGGTGCGGCGACATGATCGGCGATGGGCGGCGTGAGTTCCTCGTATCTGGAAAAGGTAAGGCGCTGGTTCGTATGGGGTTGGTCGAGATGAAGCCAGACCCGGTAATTTTCTGGTTCGAACGCTATCAACAGGAGGCTTTATGAATAACCAAAGCATTGAAAAAGCAAAAACAAGCGATCTGCAACAAATCATCGATAGTCACGAAAAAGGTACAACGATGTTTGTGCCGGTAGATACGTTTTATCTGGCTGCAAAAGAGCTAATCGCATTCCGGGAAGCTGCTGAAAATCCTGTGGCGTCAATGCATAGAATCGTCAACAAAAATAATGGTGTTGAACATCCTTGGGTTTGTTCAGTTGGAACTAGAATCCCTAGCGAGGGGGACATTTTCCGCGTGGAAGTTATACCGCTCTACGCAGCCCCAGCACAGGAGAAATAACGGGAGTATCAATGGAAGACTTTTGTTTACACAAAAGCACTCTCGGCCACTTCACAAAACTAGTCTTCGATCTCGTCTCATCCGGCAAACGCTACCGCATCAAATTCTCCGAATGGAGAGATATCCGAACAATACCAATGAATGCAACTTGGCGCATGTGGATGCAAACCACAGGCGATTGGCTGCGTGCGCGCGGTGTCGTTATTGATATCAGAAGCGGGGGCGGATCCGTCGTTCTAAGCAGGGCAATAAGCAACGACGAGGTACACGATTACTTTGTTGGGCACTGGCTAGGGCGTGATGGAAACGGAGAACGTGAGAGGACTAGCAGAATGGATAAAGGCCGAATGCTTCATCTGATGGAGCTGCATGAGCAGTGGTGCCTGGATAAAGGCATACCCATCGTAATCCCCAACAATTCAGAGCTAATGCAGCTAAAAACTAAACAGGTGGCGTAATGGCTGACTACACAGGGAGCAATACCCCAATTGAGCATCGAGACACATGGCAAACGCCGCCGGAGCTATTCGCAGCAATTAACGCTGAATTTAGCTTTCAGCTTGATGCCGCCGCGTCTGAGCGTAATGCGTTGTGTCGCAAGTTCATTACATCAGAACAAGATACCCTAGTTACCCCATGGAGTGATTATGTCGTTCTTGGCTATGCGTGGATGAACCCGCCATACAGTAATCCATTGCCGTTTGTGCAGAAAGCCGCACATGAAGCAGAAGTAAATAACATCGGCTGCGTGATGCTGCTACCAGCAGATCAATCAGTCGGCTGGTTCAAGGAGGCAATCAAAACGGCTAGCGAGGTGCGTAGTATTACCGGCGGCAGGATTGCATTTATATCTTCGCAAACAGGGAAGCCAGTCGGCGGGAATAACAAAGGTTCGATGCTAATTGTCTGGCACCCATACCCACGAACTCAATGCATAGGGACTTTTATTGATCGCGATACGCTGATGAATTTCGGCAGGAAGATAATAGCGAGGGCCGCATGACAAGGCGAAGCTCAACACAAATCATCATGGACAACATGATTTACCGAACACCCAGCCGCAGTAACAGAAAGTACCAGCAAACCCCATCAGAAACCCCAACTTTTGACCCAGTGTGGCCGCTCTTAGCTAAGAGATGGCTGCGTGTGAAATCGAGGAAATCAGCATGAAGCATATTACAGATGAACAAATTATTAGAGTCCTAACTGAGCATGGTCGCTGCATGACTTATGTCGTCACTAATTGGCTTCGTGATATCGACCGATCGATTAATACTCCATCAGTGCTTCGTCGACTAAAAAAACTTGAGAGCCAAGGTAGGGTGCTGAGAGTTCGGAGTGTTTACAAAACTCAAATCTGCTGGAGCGTAAGTGATGCTAACCACAGCTGAATCATCAAACTACGAACGACAAAGCAATATTGCTGCCGGTATGTGCGCTGGTTGTGCAAAGCCTCTGGAAACTGATGAGGTTTATGCGTGTGAGAAGTGTGAGAAAGAGATGAGGAGTGGTGATGAAACAGGTGAATGAAAGTGACGACGATCTAAAAGACCAGTTAATAAAAACCCTTCAGCAAAACAAAATCCTTCAGAAGAAAATCATAGAGCTTCAAACGCAACTCCACACTGAACCCGAAGTTCTCTCCAAAAAGTCTGTCACAACTATAAATGCGCTATCGCATTCAACAAGCAACGAGATGCTGAGGTAGCAAAGCGTGAATCTCGCAAACAGGAACGCATACAGCGCGACGACTTGAATAAGCGAAGGGAAAGGCTCAAGACAAAATCGGACTGGAATAAAGAGGCTCAGGTAGCAGTTAACAGGTTCATCTTCTGGCGTGATTACGGCAAGCCCTGCATAGCATGCGGAAAATCACTTAATTACGGCGTTCGTGGCGGGGCCGTGGATGCCAGTCATTACCGGTCTAGAGGTTCAGCATCGCACCTTCGATTTTACACCTTCAATATCGCCTCAGGATGTGTCAGGTGCAATCGAGAGCTATCAGGCAACCTAGTACCATTCCGCATCAACCTAATCGCACGTTATGGCTCTGAGCTCGTAGAGAGAATAGAGCACGACAACACTCCTCGTAAATTCGACATCCCATACCTTCAGCGAGTGAAAGCCATATTCACGCGGCGGGCGCGTCATTACGAAAAACTACGCAAGCGTTATCAGGAGGCAGCATGACAGTAATCGACATCAATCAAGCAAAGCAGCAGAGAGAGCGAGACGAAGCAGAGCTGGCCAGCGTCAGAGAGATGACTGATCAGTGCTACCGGTCAATTGACGCTCTCAACGAGCGTGAGCGCGAGCTTGTTAATCGCTTGGGGCTGAATAAACCAGATTGGGGAAGTACGGCATGAATCCATTAGAGAGTATGCACCAGATAAATAGAGACAACCAAATAATAGCAAGGGTTAGCGTAGCGGTATTGAAGCGTGCGATTAGGGAAATAGAGGCTCAAGCAAGGCTGAATGGCCCCGGAATTATGACAGGAAAAGTCATTGCTGATCTCAATGCCGCAATTATAAGGGCGACCACATAGGAGAGTTTATGTTTACTGATATCGCCGCAGCCATAGAAGAAGCCCGGTTTTTAAGGCAGGAAACAAAGCATCACCACCGCGTCACTCAGCACCGAAACGGAACCATGTGGGTAAGACAGGAAACCAGCGCCAAGCGTGAGTCATTACTCAGAAAGCTCTACACGACGCGCAATGATCGCATGGGAACAGTTAACACTGATGGGGTGCCAGCATGAGCATTAAGAGCCTGGAGTTAACGAAAGACCAGCATGACTGGCTGAATGGTTGGCTAGAACTGTGGGGAACATGGGTTTTCAGTGGTCGGCTAGAAAAGCGGATGACGAGCGTGATAGCTCAGTATATGGCGACTGTAGAGCCTCAATCTTGCCCAAGTAGACCTATGTGCAATGACGATGACGGATTAATGATTTCTCAGGTCGTAGATTCCGTTATGCGCATTGACACAAAGGCCTTGGGTATTCTGCTTAGCTACTATGCTCACGGGTCATCAAAGCGAGCAATTGCATCTTATTACCACAAGAGCGCAAAGCCCCGCAAAATGTCTGGCCGTGGTGGGGATAAAATCAAGAAGCCTTCGCTTATCACCTGTCGGCGAGAGGTTGACGAGATACTAAAAGCCTCTCTGTGGATGCTCTACCATCCTCTATACAATGCATTCATCTCCCGTAAACCTGTAGCTAAGTTGAAGAGAATTGCATAGAACGTGTTGACATTATTGATCCAATGAGCCATTATTAGTGCATAAGCTGCTACTAGTGACTCTTAAGTTGCCGTGGCGGCTTTTTTGTTGCCTTGACAACGCCGCAATAACTCGCGCATACTCGCTGTAGGTGCTAGAAACACCTTACAGGCGTATCCGCTCGCGTTAGATTGCGGTTTTTTTGCGTCCATATTTCAGATATGGCCGAGTGTGGGTGAATAAAATACCCGAAAGGGGAATAAACCCGCTTGCCCTTGTACAAGTTTCTAGCACTTGGCCGCCTGAGCCTTTCAGGTTTCCTCTAGAAAAGGATACAAGAAATGACTACTCAAATCACTGCCGAAACAATTTCCCCAATTACTCATAATTCCCTGCCAGTTATCACAACAGAACTGCTAGCCAAGCTTTATGGAACTGATACCGACAATATCAAGAAAAACTATTCCCGCAATCAAGGTAGATTTATAGTGGGTAAACACTTTTTTAAAATCAGCGGGAAAGAACTTTCTGATTTGAGGGTGACATTAAGTCACTCACAAAATCCGGTATCGCCAAAGACTAGATTTCTAATCCTCTGGACAGAGCGCGGTGCTGCCCGTCACGCGAAGATGCTCGAAACAGATCAGGCATGGGAAGTGTTCGAGAAGCTAGAAGATTGCTACTTCAATCAGAAAGAGAAGCAAGCTAAATCTGAAGTGCCGGTAGCTAGGGAAAAACAGCCAGAATGCCGATATCGTGTAAGAGTTATCATTTACGATGACCTTTTGGGTGGGGCAGCAGAATTGCTAGGGAAAGGCGAGACGCTTCGAAATGTTGCAGAAGGAATAGCAACGGATTTAGGGTATAAGCCAAATGCTTTTACTCATGTTCCGATGAACAGAGACAAGGTTAAAAGAATTCACTGACGTCAATAAAGTGTTTACGTACGTAAAAAACCTAATATCATGATAAGAGTGATTACCATGTCATGATACTTATAAGCCTCGGTTAACAGCCGGGGCTTTTTGCATTTCGGGTTTCTCGACCCACCACATTTCATGGCTGCGCTAATGCGTGGCCTTTTTTATTTCTAACGCCCAGCGGGGTAAGGATATGCAATTGCCTGATAAAAGCCCTGACCTATGGGCTCAAATATTTGCATGGCTGGCATCAGTCAAAGAACAAGGTATTGCCGCAGGTCTTGCCGGATTGATGGCTTATTTACGCGCTAAATACGAAGGGGATGGTGGCTGGAAATCGTTACTCGATGCGCTCATATGCTCAATGTTTGGCTGGTTCATTAAAGACATTTTATCGATTATCGGCGCAAACACTGACTTTGCCTATTTTGCGAGCGTTGTTGTTGGCTATCTCGGCACTAAATATATCGGCAGCAAGATAAAAGCGATAGCTGATAGAAAAACAGGGGACGTCAAATGAACGTGAGCCAAAACGGTATTAACAAGCTGAAGCTTGAGGAAGGCGAAAGACTTTCCGCTTATCTTGATTCTCGCGGCATTCCTACAATCGGCGTTGGTCATACTGGCTCAGTTGATGGCAATCCTGTAGCAATCGGAATGACCATCTCTCAAGATAAGTCTAGCGAACTACTTCGCTCCGATTTGGCGTGGGTAGAAAAGACCATTGCTGTTTCTGTAACTGCCCCGCTGAATCAAAATCAGTATGACGCACTGTGTAGCCTGATATTCAACATCGGCGCTTCTGCACTCAATAGCTCTACTGTTCTGCGAAAGCTTAACGCCAAGGATTACAACGGCGCTGCCGATGCTTTCTTGATGTGGAAAAAGGCGGGTAATGACCCTGATATTCTCCTTCCACGCCGTAAGCGTGAAAGAGCGTTGTTTCTATCATGAGCCGCTTCACTGGAGTGCTAATTGCTGCGCTGGCCTTACTGCTATTTGGCGTTGCCTATTATCAAGGCCAGAACACAAAGCTAAAACATGATGTAGCAGAGATACGCAATCTCGCGGAGCATCAGCAGTTAACAATCGAAACGATGACGGCTCAACGCGAACTGGCTGCACAGCTCGATAAGAAATACGCACAGGAACTAGCTGATGCAAAAATTGAGAATGACAAGCTTCGCTCTGATATTAATAGCGGCGCTAAGCGGCTGCGCATCAACGCAACATGTAAGCCAGCGACAAACACCGCCGCCACCTCCAGCTTGGATGATGCTACCCGCCCCAGACTTAATGACACCGCTCAACGGGATTATCTCAGTCTCAGAGAGCGAATCGGAATAGCGACAAAGCAAATAGCTGGTTTGCAGGAATATATAAGTCAGCAGTGCAGATAGGCCATCACAAGAGCCATTAGCTGTGGCTCTGATGATGATTTATTTCGTCGTGGCACCAATGTCATGCATCTTAGCAATAACACGGTTTAGCTCATCGTCACTAAGAGAAAGCTGTGCCGCCACATAAAACAGAATGTGTGGAGACATTGCGCGAGGTGATTCGCCCCCAGTGTATTTACGCCATTGGCTATTGCTGGCTACGCCAGCTAAGTCAGCCATCTGATTGCCGGTAAAGCCTAAGTTATCTTTCAGCTTATTCAGGTCATCAGGAGTGGGCGGCGTGTAGTCGTTAATTAGTCGCATAGAGCACCTATTAAAAAGCCCCGAAAGGGGCTTCTTGTTAAATAAACTTGATGATGATTGTAGTGACAGTTGCTACCGCGCCAATTAAGCCTGTTGCGACAGCTACGGGATACCACATTGTTTCCCTGTTTATCTTCGCTGTCTCGGCCATTAGTTTGGCTATTTCAGCATGAATCTTCTCAAGCTCAGCGGTTGTCATATCGTTTGTCATCTGCTCATCCTTTCGGGCTTGGGCTGCGACCTGTTCGCTACCTCATGTGATAAATAATAGCCCCTTTGGTGCTAATTGTCAAGTGGTAATTAACCCTAGCTCAGCTTTTGCTGGGCTTTTTTACATCTGCAGTAAATCCCGCGCCATGCCCGGTGCATTTAATAACACAGAGTCTTCTAGAAACTAGCCTCGGAGGAACGCCGTTATAGGTGGTGACCTCTCTGTGGGCGTCGTTTCTGGGCAACGAGGCTCGTTTCTAAAAGGAATACACGATGCAAGAGTTAATAACCAAAGATGTTGGCTTTTCTGAGATGGTCATGGCTATCCACGGCAAAGCACTTACTACAAGTTTGAAAATTGCTGAGTATTTCGGCATGAGACATGCCAACGTACTAAGAAAAATTAGGCAGGTCCGCGCCGAATGTCCTGAGGATTTTAGCCAACTCAATTTTGAGTCGTCTGATTTCATTGATAAAAATGGTGAGCCGCAGCCAATGTTCCGACTCACAAAAGATGGCTATATGTTGGTCGTAATGGGTTTCACAGGCTCGGCCGCTATGCAAATCAAAATCAAGTACATTCAGGCTTTCAACTGGATGACTGAGCAGTTATCCCGATGGCGCAATATGGGCGAGGAAGCCCAGCACCGACATGCGCTTAAAGTAGCAAAGTCGGAAGTTAAAGCGAGAGTAGGCAGCAAGCTAATGAACGCCAGAAAGCGAGAGAAGAAATTACTGGCATTGGAGTTTGAGCAGATCCTGTCACTAACCCAGCCAAAGCTACTTTTCGGCGAGTAAGAAGATATAAAGAGCCACTTTCACAACGGCTCTTAAACATATTCACTAACACCGGTTGCCGTCCTAGATGGTGTGAAATAGATAATTCTGCAAAGGTCGTCATTGGGTGACCTTTTCAGAGGTTTATATAAGTTTCGGCAGTGGCGGGTATCAAATATCTGCGGGTCGGTATTAATGGAAGCAGAGGATTATTCTAAATGACAAGTCTGACACTCAAGCAAGAGGCTTTTTGTCAGGCATACATCGAAACGGGTAATGCTTCTGAGGCATATCGGTCGGCGTATGCTGCTGACAAGATGAAGCCAGAAAGTGTTAACCGGAAAGCGAAAGAGCTATTAGATAACGGCAAGATTGCGGCAAGGGTTGACGAATTGAAGGGCGAAATTAAGCAACGTCACAATGTCACAGTTGATTCACTGCTCGCAGAGCTGGAAGAGGCGCGGCAGTCTGCTCTTGGAGCAGAAACTCCGCAATCATCAGCAGCCGTAGCTGCGACGATGGGTAAGGCTAAGCTTGTTGGGCTCGATAAGCAGATTGTCGATCACACATCATCAGATGGCAGCATGGCTACAAAGCCAACAACCATCCAACTTGTCCCTGTTGAGCCAAAATCATGAGCGATATCGTTCAGCTCCCGATCCCCGCAAAGCTTGCGCCGTTATTTACTGCCGTTAACAAGCGCTATCGCTGCTCATACGGTGGACGCGGCTCAGCAAAAACCCGCACCTTCGCCATGATGACAGCAGTTAAGGCTTATCAGTCGATGATGAACGGTGAGGCAGGGGTAATACTCTGCGCACGTGAGTTTATGAATTCACTGGAAGAGTCGAGCATGCAGGAAGTGAAGCAAGCAATACTTGGCGTTCCATGGCTGGCCGCTCACTTTGATATTGGAGAGAAATACATCCGCACAATCGATAAGAGCGTGAGCTATGTATTCGCTGGCCTGCGACATAATCTAGATAGTATTAAATCGAAAGCTCGCATCCTGCTGTGCTGGGTAGATGAGGCCGAATCAGTAAGCGAAACCGCTTGGCAGAAGCTTAGTCCGACCGTTCGTGAAGAAGGATCTGAAATCTGGGTGACATGGAACCCAGAGCGAGACGGTAGTGCAACAGACAAGCGATTTCGCAAAGAGGCTGGCGACGACTGCATTACTGTCGAGATGAACTACACAGATAACCCCTGGTTCCCTGATGTTCTTGAGGGTGAACGCCTGAACGATCAGCGCCGACTTGACCCGTCAACATATGCATGGGTGTGGGAAGGTGCTTATCTCGAAAACTCTGATAAGCAGGTGCTGGCGAATAAATACGTTGTTCAGAGCTTCTCTGATGATTTGTGGGAAAAGGCAGATCGTTTGTTATTTGGGGCAGACTTCGGGTTTGCAGTAGACCCCAGCACATTACTAAGAATGTTCATCATAAATAACTGCTTGCATATCGAATACGAAGCCTACGGCGTTGGTGTTGAATTAGACCACATGCCAGCTTTTTACGAGAAGGTGCCAGGTTCGCGCAAATGGCCTATCAAAGCCGATTCAGCTAGACCGGAAGTCATTAGCTATTTAAGGCGTCAAGGATTCAATATATCTGCCGCTAAAAAATGGAGCGGTAGTGTTGAGGACGGGATCGCTTTTCTTCGTGGGTTTAAGCAAATCATCATTCACCCCCGCTGCAAAGAAACAGCAAAAGAGGCACGGCTTTACTCATATAAAACTGACCGAATTACAGGTGAAGTTCTACCAACGGTTGAGGATAAAAGCAATCATTGTTGGGATGGCGCTAGATATGGTCTTGATGGGTACATCAAAGGGCGAACGTCTGTCTTGGATATCATGTAATGACTAAAAAAACCGTTATAGGCCTTCTCAATGATGGCCTCGTTAGTTTAATGACATCGCTCGGTGAAAAAATCGGAGCTGTTCGGTATAGCAATAGCAAGCAGAACGTATCCGATAAAGAGCTTATCGCGATGTATAAAAAATCGTGGGTAGTAAAAAAATATATTGATAAAACAGCGGATGACATGCTGAAGCTGCCACGTAAATTATCGGGTGATATTGATAGCACGCTGATTCAGCAGATCACTGAAAGCGAGAGTGAGTTAAAGCTAGAGCAGGTATTTCAGGGAGCTTTGAAGTGGGCTTCATTGTTGGGGGATTCGATGATTGTCGCTATTACTGATTGTCCAGATGAGCAGATAGTTAATCCATTGAATTTGCAGAATGAAGATATCGTTAAATTTCTGGTATTCCGTAAAGGGGAGTATACGCCGGATAGTCATATTATTAACGATATACGCGATGATCATTTTGGGGAGCCTCTGACATACCAGCTTATCGTCGGAACCAAACAGCTTAAATTCCATCATTCGCGCTGCTGTCGTACAAAACTTGGCAACCATAGCATCAAAGATCGTGAGCAGTACGGAACCTCAGATTTACAATCTGCGTATGAGGCTATCAAAACATTTGATACAGCGATTGTTAGCACAGGGGACACTATTCAAGAAGCCAATGTTGATGTGTTATTTGTGCCAGGGATGAACAATCAGATAGCCGGTGGGCAAGAAAGCCAAGTGCGCGAATATGCCAGAGTGATGAAAGAGACAAAATCATCTACTGGCTTATTACTGATTGATGCCGGTGATGCTTCCGCTCAGGGACGATATGAGCAGAAAAATGCGCAATTTACTGGCCTGTCTGATGTTATCACTAAAATGGCTATCGTACTGGCTGGAGCGCTCGACAGGCCGATAACCATCCTATTTGGTCAGTCTGCAAGTGGATTCAGCAGCGGAGAGGAAGACAACAAAGCCTACTACGAGACGATTAACGGACTACAAGAATCACGCCTTCGACCTATGCAGGAGTTCGCCGACCAATTTATTCTCGATCAGCTCTCAGTTGCTAAGAAGCTTTCATATGAATACCCAACTATCGATAGCATCAATGAAGCGGAGGAAGCGACACGCTTCGGACAGTACGCGACAGGTTTTAATACGCTTGTGACGTCTTCAATCGTGACAGAAGAGGTTGCTCTCCGTGAAATGATTGTGCGTGGTGTGCTGAAAACGGTCACTGAGGAGGAAATAAAAGGGATTGTGGGTTCTATTGGTCAGAGTTCATGGGGTGATAATGGAGCTTCAACAACTACTTGAACGCAAGCAAGGGCAGCGTAAGCCACGGCGGAGGCGAATGCGCCCACCGACGCCCAGCAAGCGCTCTGAGGTTTGGTATCGTGATCGCTTGAATGATTTTATCGATGGCATGACGCACATTGTCATTACTGAGTTGAACAACCCCACGCTTAACGACGCACTCGACATTCCCACTCTCAGCATTACAGCAAGACTATCAAAAGCCATACAACGACTCGCTAGCATGTCTATAGACGGCATTGCCAGTCGCCTCTCTCTTGGCTTAGTTAATCGAGCGAATCAGCAAAATAAGGAGCAAACGCAGCGCACATACAATCAGGCGTTTGGCATTGACTTGTCTCAGATGCTGGGTGACGGGGCAATTAAAGAGCAGATGAGTAAGGCCGTGCAAGAAAATACAGATCTGATTAAGTCAATCCAAACTGACTTTATTAACGATATCGGAGATAAGGTTTTTGGGAACTTGGCGGCTGGAGGTAGACATGAAAACCTTATAGATATCATCCGTGAGCGTGGGAATGTCACAAAAAGTAGAGCCAAGTTTATAGCGCGTGACCAGACAGCAAAACTTAACGCTGATTTGACCGAGGCAAGGAGTAAGGCGCTTGGGCTTGATCTGTATGAATGGGGCGGCTCTGGTGATGAGCGAGAGCGTGATAGTCATTTTGTACTCAACAACATGCTTTGCAAATATTCAGACCCAACTGTCTATTCAGACGATGGCGGCAAAACGTGGAAAAAGCGTAAATCAATAGGGGCATATATCGGTAACTGTGGAACTGACTATCGGTGCCGTTGTGTAGCACTCCCTTTCATCTCATGGGATTAATCAATGACGTGGAAACGAACACCGCAGGGGTACGTTGTAACCTCTGCGACGATTACCCGTGCTGGGCCAATAGAATATTACGGTCATGAGCTTGGGTTAACAGGCAGCGATGCTAACAAGAAAATCACTATTTACCGCACTCTCGAAGAACTCTCCCGCCCCGACACACTGAAATCTTTTGAAGGCCTACCATTCACGCTGACGCACCCAGATAGCGGGGAAGTGACGGTTAATGACCATCGGGAAAAATCAGTTGGTCACATTCAGAACGTTCGCATGAAGGGTGAGCAGGTTATGTGTGACGTCTACCTGACCGACGCCAGCGCAATAAAAACTCTGGAAGGTACTGACGTCAGGGAAGTTTCCGTTGGGTACGAACCCGCCACACTCGTTGATCGGGGCGGGAAACTTTATCACATCAATATTCGCGGCAATCACGTTGCGGTAGTAGCAGATGGGCGCTATGGCTCCCAATACAGACTAAACGACAAAAAAGGTAAGCCAATGTTCAAAACATTATTAGACGCGGTGAAGTTCCTAAAAGGGAAAAAACTGAATGATGCAGAAGGGGCAGCACTAACAGCTGATGAGTTGGTCGGCATGATTGCTGCGTTGGAGAAGGCTCTTGAGGATCTTAATGGTCAAGGGACGGAAGAGGCAGCAGCGCAAGCGCAAGAGGTTTTAGCGCAACTAGCCGAGCTAAAGGCTCAGCTTGAAGGTATGAGCGTAGCCCCGACTGATGAAGATCCAGGCCCCGCAGCAGGAGGCGATGACAAAGACACCAAAATCGCAGCATTGCAAACTGAAAATGAGCAGTTGAAAGCGGAGAACAAGCAACTCAAAGAAGAACTGGAACAGTTGAAAGCAGGCAATGAAACAGAATCAACGCTGAACGATGCTAAGACCCGCTTCCCAAAAGTTAATTTCACTGATGCTAAATCAGCACGGGATGTTCGTGCGGCTGTTTTGCTGAATACAAGAACCTTTACCGACGCGCAGGTTAAAGCGATGAACGACAGTGAAATTCGTGCTGCCTATGCTGCCATTCAGGCTACATCAAAACCACGTAGCGAAATCGGTAAGCATTTGTTTACTGATGCCGCGCCACAAAACAAGAAAACCGCTAACCAACGTCTAGGGGGTAAGTAATTATGTCATTTGGATATCAAGACTGGGATGCCGATACCGGCACAATCAAGCCCGGATCAATTAAACGTGCGTCAAGCTCGAACGATAAAGTTTGGGGCGAGGAAAACCGCACAGAAACCACGCTCCCTTACGGCACATTCGTAGCCGTAAACCCAGATGGTGGTGTGAAACCACTATCAGCAGAAACAGACCGCATTCACGGCATTGTCGTTCGTGACATTTATGGCGATGGTGCGCCACATAATAAACAAGTCAACGTTGGGCATTTTGCGCACGGCGACGCTGTTGGGGCGCTGACGGTCGAGGGGGCTGAGTTTACTCGCGGTGATACAGCGTACATCGTTGTAACGGGCAAGGATGCAGGGAAAGTGACAACTGATGCAAAAGACGCTATCGACCTAGGGTATTGGGTTGAAGAAGTCAGTAAGGGCAATCATTGCGTAGCAATCACATTAGGCTATGCACAATTAACTCAAAAACCGGAGACAAAATAATGCCGATGGAATCCGCAGATTTTGAAGAAGTATTACAAGAAGCACTCACAGAACGCGATACACAGCTACAGGAAAAAGAGCTGCCAGAAATTAATATTGGTGAATCACTTCCTGTGAAAGAGGGGCTAGATTTCGCCCTTGAATATGTGGACTTCGGTGTAACAAGTGTTGTTGGTTCAGTTAAAGACGGCATCATTGGTAACAAAACTAACAGCTTGAAAACTATTGATAGTGATATTGAATGGCTTAAAGCGCCTGTCGGACAGTGGGCTAAAGCGGCCACATGGACACAGCAAGAGTTAGAAAAAATTGCACGACTCAATGTTAACCTGCAAAGCAAAAAACAGGATGATTTGTACGCCAACGCACTGGCAACAATTCAGTATGCGGGTTATGTCGGACATCAAGGTGTAAAAGGTCAGGAAGGACTATTAACAGGCTCCCGTGTGCAAGTGATTATTGATGTCAGCAAGAAATCCATCGCTGATATGACGTCTGATGAATTTGTGAAGTTGGTACTTGATGCCTACAACGTCGCGTGGCGTAAATCCAGCTACCGCATTCAACCGACAAATATCGCCATGGATGCGAGTGACTTCATGTTGGCGATGCAGAAATTTGACCCTAACCCTGTCATCGTTGGTACTGACTTGCTACCGATTGCGGCGATGGATCGCATTATGGCGGCATTACGCAAAGCATCCGGCAATGATTCGTTCAGCATTACGTTTGTGAAAATACCGAGCAATTATGCTGTGGGTATTACTGATGGCAAAACTAGGTTGGCAGTTTACACCTATGAAGCTGACTACTTAGAAATGGAAGTGCATATGCCTGAGTTGCTTGCTGTGCGCTCGCGTGATTTGTTGACTTACGAATGTGGTTATCGCTCGGCGTTTGGCGGTGCGATGTGGAAGCAGCCTCAATCTGCTGTTTACGTCGATTACAAATCATCACCAGATCCAAAATAAGATGCGGGGGTAGCATGGAGTTCATTGACCGTTACCCCGAATTTGCCAACGTTAAAAAATCCCGCATTGATACCGCGTTACAAGATGCTGAAAACCAGATGAGTCGCAAAGTATGGAACCGGCTTTTTGAGCAGGGTCATCATGCTTTAGCGGCTCATTTGCTTTATGCCGCCGGTGCGTTAACCAAATCAGGCAACACTAATGGGAAACCCATCCAGACAGCGACCAGCAAGTCGGCGGGTGCTCTATCTATAGGCTACACGTCTCCTGACGCTGGATTTAGTGCTGCTCATGATGGATTTGCGTCCAGCAATTACGGTCAGGAATACCTCAGGCTGCGTAAGCTGGTGAGTGTTCATGTTTTGACGATACGGTAATGATTAAAAACTCTGGCAAATTCGAAGGGGCAGGCTTAAAGGCGCTTGAGGCTCGTATACGTGCCTTGGGCAGAAAAAAGGTGGTTGTCGGTGTTCCGGCTGCAACGAATGCAAAACGTGATGATGGACTGAGCAATGCCACAATTGCGGCCGCCCATGAATTCGGTGTGCCGGGACATATTCCCGAGCGTTCTTTTTTGCGGTCAACGTTGAGTGAGAATAAAGAGAAAGCCGCTAACTTTCTGGCAAGCAACCTAAAAAAAGTTGTTTTTGATGGTGAACAAAGTGAATCGGCATTCTCTCTGGTTGGTGAAAAGATCGTTGTTGAAGTCAAACGCAAAATTCAAGCTGGCATTAGCCCACCACTTAATCCAAAAACTATTAAGCGGAAAGGTTCATCAAAGCCGCTTATTGATACCGGGAATCTTGTTCAGTCAATAACCTACGAGGTGCGCGATAAATGATGGATGATTTCGTTGAAGATATTTTTCCTGATCCATTTTTCGCTCAAGAACGGGAATTTGAAGTCGAGGAAGGCGTAAAACGGATATTAACCTGCATTGTTCAGCCAGCCAGTAACGACGACCTGCAAATCCTACCCGAAGGTGACCGCTACAACCCAACCGTGCGAGTGATGACCCAAGAACCCGTGGAGAATAAAGAGCTTTTCCACTGGAACGGCCACCGCTGGCGCATCATCAGCAAATCGCTATGGAATGACTATGGCTATTACGACACTTTCGCAACTCGATATGAGGGCAGTCAGGCGGGTGATAGCGGAGGTTTCCCAATTACCTGATGACCTAGTGATTGACGGTAACGGGGAGACGGATGTATCAGCGCTAGCGCATTTTATTTCAGTCAGTCAAGTCACCTCTGATCTCATGGGTGAGGAAGTAAAGTTCGACGCCTTGCGCGAGCGTGAGATTGTCACTAGTACCCGCGAAACAGTCATATCCATTAACGCCTTCGGTCAAAACGCTTATCTGTTAATTGAGAAGCTCTCAACGTCACTGAGTACCAGTTACGCCCAGCAACTTCTCCGTAAAACCGGCGCAGGTATCGTCCGTAAAACTCAGATCCGTAATTTACCCACGGCGATTGCGGGGGGAAAGGAGCAGCGGGCGCAATTCGACTTAACACTTTCACATATTCATCGTATTGAAATACCGCTTAATCGTGGTGTTTCGGTCGCCATCACCACTCATAAGGGTTAATTCATGAGTTTATCAATCAAAGAAGTGATTAACGCTCAGATTTTGCCACAGGCAGCAGCAGCGCAGCGCCGTGACTTGAGCATGGTTGCTATTTTTACATCAGAAGCAGGGGAGCCGTTCCAAGACGCATCGACCCGCTATGCATTTATTGCGAGTGCTCAAGATGCAGCCAATCTGTTCGGCTCTCGCTCTGAGGCACACAAATCAGCCTTAGCGTTATTCTCCGCTAGACCACAGCTTAAGCGTGCACTGATTGCTCGTTTTACGGTAAAAGATACAGAGATCCCCGCTACCGCTAATGCGTTAAAAGGCTCGACGATTTCAGCCGGTATCAACGCCTTTAAAGCGATCACCGATGGCGCAATGGCAATCAATATTGCTGGGGCAGAAACCTCGCTCGAATCGCTTAATTTCAGTAAGGCAATTGGTTTCGTTGATGTTGCAGCCGTGATTAACGATAACTTGCCAGAGGAAAGTAATCTGCAAGCTGTCTGGGATGAAACGGGAAAGCGCCTAATCATCCAGGCACAAACAGCAGGGGCATATCCAGCGACCCGTATCGGCTATGCAACGGATGGTGGCAAGGGAACTTATATTGGCAAGCTGTTACGGTTAGAGGATGGGCAAGCGACTATTGTCACGGGGAAAGCTGCAGACCAACTGAAAGCTGAATTACCGTCCGAAGCCATGCACAAGTTGCAAAACATCTACCAGAACTGGTACGGCGTTTATTTTGCTGATGCATTGACTGATGAGCAGTTAGAAGATGCTCATGCTTGGATTGCCGCAGCGGATTTAAAAGTTATGGCTTACACAGCAACCCGTGATGAACAAGTTGAATGGAGCAACGATAACACCATCAAAAAACTGTATGACAAGGACAGTGGGCGTTTGATGGTTCAGTACAACAAAACAGGTGATAACCACGCAGCGGCTGAGCTGATGGGTATAGCGTTATCAACCAACTGGAGCGGCCAGAACACGGCGAAAACCGTCAAGTTCAAGCAAGAAAACTCTGTACGTTCTGATGATCGGGTAACGTTGGACGATGCACAAAAATGTCGTCGTCTTGGCGTTAATTTTTACACCGATTATGACGGTATCAATATGCTTGCCGAGGGAACCATGCTCGGTAAAACCTTCATTGATGAAACAATGGGGCTAGATGCTTTCCTTGATGCCTGTCAGAAACAAGCCTTTACCATCCTACAGGGTAATCCAACAAAAATCCCCCAAACTGATAAAGGGCAAGCCACACTCATTGGCTCGTTGAATATTATCGGAAGAGAGTTCGTGCGTAACGGCTTTCTCGCGGGGGGGATTTGGCGAGGTAATGAGGTGGGGGAGCTAAATTTCGGCGATCGTCTCGATGCAGGATTTTATTTCTACTCTGACTCATTTGATACGCAATCTCAGGCAGAACGTGAAGCTAGAAAGATGATGCCAATCATGTGCGCTATCAAGCTGGCTGGTGCTGGGCACTCCGCCGATCTGCTTATTCAGTTCAACCGCTAAGGGATAAAAATGACCGCTTATAAGCATATAAATAGCATCCTGACGATTAACGGATACGAAATCACCGCGTGGGATGAATCCAGTGATTCGTTTTCACTGGCACCCATCGGTGACGATGGCGCGTATACAATTGGCGCATCAGGCCGTGGGGTATTTGTTTTCACTGGCAACGAATCAGCAACACTGACCATCAAGCTGTTACAGCATTCACCTGATAATGAGTTCCTATCAAATTTACGCAATCAGATATTGAACAGCCAATCAGCCCCAACCCCTATTGAGATGTATTTCAAAGATACTTGGAACGGTGATGAGCTTGTTGGCGAAAAAGGGTATTTCACCACGCCACCAACCCATGCTAGGGGAACCGGCCACAACCCAAATACGTGGGTTATTCAGTTTGAGCGTGTGACGACAAAATTAGCGAAAGGGGCGTTTAACTAATGATTATTGATGGCATCAACTACGAACATCGACAAAGCAATTTCATTGAAGCCAAAACGCAGGCGATGAAAGCGCTAGGGCTTCTTAAAGGCTGCATTAATATGAAAGACAGTGATGTTGATATCGATATTGGCAGTGTATTGGCTAACGTTGGGTCACCTGAAATGGCAAGTCTTGAGCAGTTTGTTATCAAGTGGGTGACGGTAACAGAGGTGGATGGGCAATCGATCCAACTAAACCGTCCAGATGTGTTTAACCAGCATTTCAACGCGCATCGTTCACACTACGTTTCTCTTGTTATCGATGGGCTTAAGTTCCACTTTGCTGATTTTTTGCCCGATGGGGTCGCATCCAAGGTAAGTATGCCCAGCTCGGTGAGTCTGACGGCATAAGTGATGTCGACTGGCTGAAAATGCTTCCAATCATGGAGGGTAAATACACAGGGCATGACTTGAGAACAACAGCAACGCTTGAAGATGTGCTTGATTTTCACGAGGCGCATGTCGAGCGTCTACTGAGCCAGAAGAGGGCAAACGATGGAGATTGACGAGCTTTTAGTCGCTATCGGTGTTGATACGACACAGGCTGCTAAAATTAAGGATGTCGTCGTTGCCCTCGGCGTGGCAGCGACCCAGATAGCAAGTGAAGCAAACAAAGTAAATCAAACGCTGGGCGATGTAGGTCATGACTCGATTAAATCCACTGAAGAGGCAAAGAAAAAGGCTGACGAGGCGGGGAAAAGTGTTAATAAGTTAAGGCTTATCGCTGCTGGCGTCGGTGCGGCAATCGGATATGTATCTAGCAGAGTTTTGGGGTTTATTGATAGCGCAATATCTGGAGCTGAAACGCTATCTAAAGAGAAAGGTTTACTCTTCAATATATCCCAACAGGAACTAAAACAAGCAAGCGAGTATCAGGAAGCAACGAAACGTACAGGGCTCGCCATTGATTCACTGAAAACCAAGATTGCCTTAAACCTCGCCCCCCAAATCACTCACGCTACAAATGGCTTTAATGGCTGGCTGAAAGCAAACAAAGATCTGATAGCCAATGGGTTAACAAAGGTTATTCAGGTCGGCGGGAAAAGCATCCAGGTGGTGATTAACTCCATTAAAGTAATCGGTATGTTGATAGATAAAACCATTGGTTGGAAGGCCGCTTTGATTTTATTAATCGGTGTCATGGCGGTCTTAAAGAGATCAATGATAGCCGCATTTATTGCCAACCCCGTAACGTGGGTGGTGCTGGCGATTGTGGGATTGATGTTGCTGCTTGATGATCTGATGGTTTACTTAAAAGGCGGCAAGTCTCAGTTTGGTGATTTCTGGGGAGCTTGCATTGCGTGGATCAAAAAGGTTAAAGAGTGGTGGAGTGGGCTTTCTGATGAGTTTAAAACCTCACTGAAGCTCATCACTGCAATGTTTGCGGTGGCGTTCGGCTCTAACTTGTTTATGGCGGTAACGACAAAGGCGGGATTATTTGGCAAGGTAGTTGGATCGCTGATAAAACCTATCATGTCAGCAGGCAAGGCCTTTATTTGGCTTGGCCGTGCGCTACTGATGAATCCAATAGGCTTTATTATCGCGCTGGTTGTTGGTCTTGGCTATGCCCTTTATGACTTGTACAAGTGGCTAAAAACGGGCGAGTCAGCATTTGGCAACTTCTGGAAAGCGATAGCAGAGACGTGGGAGAAGATTAAAAAATTCTTCAGTGATGGCGTTAAATCTATCCTCATGTCGCTCGGCATGTCAGAAGAGGGTGCCGATAAAACCGTTGAGGCTATTGGTAAGGTATTCGGCGCTGTATTTGACCTTCTCACATATCCATTCATGCAGGCGTGGGAGCTGATTAAAGGGCTTTTTGATATCTGGGGTGATGACACTACATCGTTTACAGACAAAATCGGGAAAACCTTTAGTTTAGTGACCGACTTAATTAAAAAACCTTTTAAAGAGGCATTTGACTGGGCAGGGAATACCTTTAACGGTCTTATCGGTGGAATTAAAAAAGGTATTAATTCTATTAAGGGCTTTTTCGGGTTTGGTGAAGATGAGGCGACGGATATATCAGCTATAAGGCAGATTGCCGATTCAATCGATGTGCCACCAATGAACGCGAACGCAGCCATCAGCAACCGCCAAAACACAATTAACCAAGGGGATACTACCATCACGCAGAATATTACAACCAGCGATCCGCTTGCCGCAGGCCGGTATGCGGCAAGCGGTATCAATCAGAATCGGCAAGCAATGAAAAACTCGGCAAGCGTTCTGCAAGGCTAGATTCGCTAATGGGTATTCCTCTGCTCTAAATGACGGTTTTCTGATGGGCCGGATAATATATGCCAATTTACCAACCCGCTTCGGCGGGTTTTTTATTTAAGGAACGCCATGGATTTACTCAGTGGATTTAACACATCTAGGCGGGCATCTGTTGTGACCCGCTCAATTGGTGAGTTCCAACTCGATTGCGTGGTTGTAGAAGGCCATGCGTCAACGCTTAGATTGACTGAAAACCCCGTTGAATCCGGCGCTAGCATTGCCGATCACGCTGTACTTGAACCCAAGGAAATCACTGTCACTGGCGTAATGGTGGGCTATCAGCCTCCACAGCACTTCAAAAACCTATCCGGCGTTGATACTTCTGTATTGGATAGTTACCCATTACCCCTTGAGCTTCGAGCCAGGTCGAGACAAGCAGAGGCAATGGCTAACCAGTTAATTCCTAAGATTGAAAGCATCAGGAATGAGGCGGCTCGTATTCTTGCGCCTTGGTACCCAGACGCAGTGGGAATGGCGAGCGATTCGTCCGCAACATTAAGTCGTATCGGCAAGGCTTATGATGATCTGCTCGGTGTGCAAAAAAATGGGGAACCCATTACCGTACAGACAGGCTTAAAGTACTACAGCAATATGTTGATACTCAGTATCAGTGTTACGCAGATGTATGATGGCTCAGCAGAGTTTTCATTGACGCTGCGTGAAATATTTATCGTTGAATCGCAAAAGGCACAAGGCATTCATGCCGATGTGAAAGCCTCAATACCAAAAACAAAAAACATGGGTAGGACGCAGCCGAAAGAGGTTGATAAATCGGCACTGGCGGGAATTGTGGCGTTTGCCAAGGGGAAATAATAATTATGTTTGAAATTCCCGTATCAACAGAAGTGATCCAACAGCAATCATTCACACTGTACGGTCTGAATTTGCAGCTTACTCTTCGTTACAACAGGATCTTAACTGGTTGGCAGTTTGATTTGTTGAACACCGATAGCGCAACGTTCATTACTCAATCTCAAGGGTTAACCGTTAATGCTCCAGCGTTAATTGAGAAAAACTTACCGTTTGTACTTTTTCTGTCAGATAGCTCGGGTACCGGCATTAACTCACAGAGTAAAGATGAACTTGGAAGTCGACTGATGCTCTATGCAGTCAGCAAGGAGGAATGGGGTGAAGCAATTCGGGCGAACGCTTAAGCTTAATATTGGTAATGAAAAAGAATCGATAGAGATCACTAATCTCCGCGTTGCTTTTAGCGTTGAAAAAACACTAACAAGTGAACCTAACCCTGCTGTTATTCGCGTTTGGAACCTAAATCAGTCAAATCGTAATTTGCTAACCAGTAAGGTTTATAGCCGCTTGTCGCTTTCAATAGCCTATCAAGATGATGAGCTACGGATGATTTACAAGGGCGATATTACGGACGTAGTCACTTTACGCGATGGGCTAGATTTTATCACTGAAATGACGTGTGGTGACGGCCACCAGGCTTATACCAAAGCCAGTGTGAATAAAACACTCGCGGCGGGGGCAACTGACAGCGACATCATGAAAGAGGTTGTTAAATCTATGGGGGTTGATAACGGGGTGTCAGACCTGCCAAAAAATCGTGCATTACCACGCGGGAAGGTGCTTACCGGTAATGCGCGAGACGTGATGCACAAGATTGGCAAAAATAACGCCGCTGATTGGTCTATTCAAGACGGGCAAATGGTCGTATTACCCAGAGACAAGGTGCTATCGGATAACGAGGGGTTTGTTATCTCTCAAGACACAGGGATGATCAATAGCCCTGAGAAAACCGATGATGGGCTGCAAGTAACTCTCTTGTGCAATCCAGAATTGCGTATTGGCGGGCTGATCCGCCTCCAATCTATCATCCATGAATACAATGGCGACTACAAAATCATTGAACTGTCTCATTCCGGTGATTTGCTGGGCAGTGATTGGCGCACACAAATAACAGCAGTCGGTGGTCAATATCAAAAGGTGAAAAATGGAGCGTGATCCGAGTCTATTAAGTGTCATTAACCAGAACGCAGAAAACCAACGGTTAGACATCCATACCGCGCTACCCGCGCAAGTTATTTCCTGCAATGGACACACCGCGACAATTCAGCTCATGATCACCCAAATTATGCGCAATGGTGAGGTACTCGCCTTGCCACCCTTGGTTGATGTTCCTGTTGGATTTTATCGGGGCGGCGGATTTTGTATTACTGTTCCATTAAAGTCTGGAGATGAGGGCTTGGCTATCTTTGCTGAGCGCTGTATCGACGGTTGGTATGAGTCTGGACAGCAATCAGAGCCGCTAGACAACCGTTTTCATGATTATTCAGATGCTTTTTTTATGCCTCAGGGTAGTAGCAAACCTAACAAGATCCCTGACTATTCACCTGATGCCCTGTCAATACAAACTGACGATGGTTCGACATTTATCAGAATGAAGCAGGGGAAAATCATGATTAAGGGGGATATTGAGCACGAAGGGAATAGCGACTCAACTGGAACAATGACTGCTGGAAAGGGTGTTTTTGCAGGGATCGACATTGAAAATCATACCCACCCAGATAATCACGGTGGCAATACAGGGGTGCCGAATAAATGAGAGTGCGCCGATTAGATGAAAATCATGATTGGGTGTTTGGTTCTGGTCGTGGTGACTATGCGCTTAAGTCTGATGCTATCGCTCAGTCTGTAAAAACACGGCTGTTATCCCTTTACAATGATTGGTTTTTAAATCGCGATCACGGCATAAAATGGTTCGATTATCTGCGAAAAAATCCCAATTTAGTTCAGATGGAAAGTGAGTTAAAAAACACTGTGCTGAATACAGAGGGAGTAAAAGAAATAACCGGATTTCATATTAATCTTGATCCTGATGTGAGGAAAATAACGATTCAAGTTGAATATGACGACATTTATGGAGAGACAAGTGAGGTAATGGCAAATGCTCCAAGTCACTGATACCGGCATTATCATTGATAATCTCGCAGATGTGCATAAGCGCTTAACAGATGGGTTTAAGCGTATTTATGGCGATGATATCAATCTTGATGCCGATAGCCCGGATGGACAGATGATCGGCCTGTTTTCTCAGGAAATCGACAATGTTAATCAGGCCATTGGGATGATTGCACAAATGCTTGATCCGTATAAAGCCGCTGGCGCATGGTTAGAGCAGCGAGCAATGTATGCAGGCATAGTACGCCGTGGTGCTGATTACAGTTATGCTGATGAGGTTATTTTCACGGGGGGTAAAGGCATTACAGTACCGAAAAACTCGGTGTTGATTGATGCTAACCGACAGAAATGGCTAACAGTGGATGAAATACAACTTAATGATAATGGCTCTGCTCGAGCGAATATCAGAAGCGTTGAGCGTGGCCCTTTTGCACTTCAAGCTGAAAAAGAGTTAAAACTGGAAACCGTCACGATTGGCATTGATCGCATTGTGACAACCACCGCATCCAAGGAGGGCATGTTCGAGGAATCCGACGGGGATCTGCTTGTTCGTTTCATGGTGTCTCATTCACTCAATAACTATGATGATAAGCAGGGCTTGGAAGGCGCACTCCTTGATTTGCCTGATATTAAGCAGGCCAGAGTTTATGAGAATTTCACCGGCCAGACAGATAAAAAGGGTATCCCTCCACACTCTTTAAATGCCGTCGTCATCGGTGGTGCTGATGATGATATCGCGCTTACCATTCTGAAAAAGAAGATTGGTGGTTGTGGCCTGATGGGGAGCATCTCGCGATCAGTTAATTACTCAGGCGGGCAGCGCCCAGTATTCTTTGACCGTGCCGCAATGGTTGACGTTAACGTTAATTTAGTTCTTGAGCGAATTAACGAGTTCCAGCAGATCGATACCGATACGATAAAATCAGCATTAGCATCAATCAACTTTAAAATTGGTGAGAATGTCTATGCCACGCGTTTAATTTGTCAAGTTAACGCCACGGCTGGCTTCTACATTAAATCCATCACAGTGAATGGCTCTGAGTCTATCAATATCGGCGTCAGGCAGTGCGCACAAATAAAAATAGGGGATGTGGAGGTGCTCATTGAGTAAATCACGAGAAGACTTCCTAATCTGGCAATATAGAGGAAAACCCAAAGCTCGGCAAACAGTCGGGCTTTTGCTTTCTGAAACAAAGACTATTTTTGAATCGGTTACTCAATTGGCTGATACCTTAAATATAGATACCGCCACCGGATATGCACTCGATTTAGTTGGGAGTCATGTGGGGATAGGTAGAGTATTAAAATCGGTGATCCCTAAAGATTATTTTGGTTGGGTTGGCATCTCTAGTGCGCAAGGTTTTAACACAGGACGGTTCTATCGGTTTGGTGATCCGCTTAAAGATGTGACACGCCTAGATGATGAAGATTATCGATTTTTTATCAAAGCTAAAGCCATTAAGAACTACCAATCAGGCGATATTGCCAATATTACCCAATCTGTCCGTTTACTTCTTGGAAGCCAAGCTTACGTTATCGATAACTTAGATATGACGATGAATATCGTTGTTTCTAATAAAGAGCTAACAGAGCTTAGGCTGTATGCCATACGAGATCTAGATATTTTATCGAGACCCGTTGGCGTTAAATATCGCTATCTCATTATCACCGACGATAAGCCATTTGGCTGGGCGAGTGATGATAGTAGTTTTGGTTTTAATCAGGGAAAATTTACGAGGTTACTCAATGCCAATAATTAATAAGCCAGATTTTAAAATATTCGCACAAGACGCAAAAACAGGTGAGATTCAAGCATTCCCAGATATTCTACGCGGCTGGGGAGTGACTATTGACCAGACAGCGGGTAAACCGCCGATGGAGTGGTTTAACGCCTTACAAAAGCGCACAGATGAATGGTTGACCTATTTAGCCCAACGCGGATTATCGGAGTGGCAAAGTACACTGGATTACCCAAAAAATGCGGTAGTCCAGTTTGATGGTAAGTTTTATGTTGCCAAAAATGATAACAAAAGCGCGCAACCCGATCTCTCACAGAATGATTGGATATTGTTCTCTGAGGCCTTGGGTGCCGCCAGTGCTTTACAAAAATCACAGAATCTCGCCGATGTGCAGAATAAGGCTGAGAGTCGAAAAAATCTCGAGCTGGGAACCGCAGCAACGAAAGATGTGGGGGCGTCACTTGGCAACGTTGTATCTGTGGGTGATTACGGCTTAGGTCGCACAATAGGTACTGTGACGCAGGGTATTGATTTTAAGAGTTACGCTTTTACCCAAGGCTCTCATCTATTTGTAAACATGAGCAGCTGTGCAAATATTCCCCCCGGTCTGAATGCAACAGCCTATTATTTTGTCTTTGTACATGGATTACGTGATGAAGATTCCGCACCTGGCTTAACGGTAATTAATTATTTAGACCCTAACGAGGTTTGGACAGCATACGGTGCAGGCAAAGCAGGAAGCCGAAACTGGAAACTAACGCGTACTTACAACACAGGCTTTAAACCATCTCCGGCAGATATTAATGCTTATTCCAAGCCGGAGTCAGACGGACGTTACGCATATAAGTCAATTACCGTAAACGGCAGGCCGTTATCTTCAAATGTGAATTTAACAGCGAACGATGTTAATGCATGGAATAAGACCGAAGCAGATGGGCGTTTTATTTTTAAATCTGGCGATACTATTCGCGCGCTTAATGTAGAAAATGGTTTATATGTAGGTGAGAATGTTTCTACTGATGGTTCATTAGGTGTTGCAAAAGAAGCCCGTATTGGCGGTAACGTTAATATTGGCTCCGCGCTCATTCAAACAGATGGAAATATAAAAGGAAGCGTGTGGGGCGGAGGATATCTAAATGAGTGGATTAACTCCACGTTTGGCATAAAAAATACGGCTAACTTTTCTGGCAATGGCTGGTGGCAATGTGGCTCTACAGGGATGATAATTCAATGGGGTACGGTAGGACAAGGAAATGATCTGCAGGTTACCTTCCCGATCACCTTCCCTAAATTTTGTTTATCCGTACAGATGACACAAAGTGCGTCTCAGTTTGGGAGTCAGAGTTCATCAAATATTTCTGCTACAAATAAGAGTCGAACCGGATTTACATCCCACGTTTATATACAAGAGGTAAGTGCCGATTGGTTTGCAGTGGGATTTTAAGGAGATAATTAAATGAATTATTACTATAGTGCTAAAACTGGTGGTTTCTATAACGATCTACTCATCAACGACTATGGAAATGACTGGCCAAAAGATGCATTATTAATTTCACTGGAAGCATACGAGAGGTTAATGGAAGCATCAAATAATAAAGAAATTATTATTGCAGATAAAAATGGATATCCTATAGCGATTGAGGCACCGCTACCAACAAAAGAACAACAGCAACATGAGAATAAGAATAAAATATCTGAATTTATTTCAAGGAGTTCCAACGATATCAGCAGATATCAAGATGCAATAGCATTCGATGGCGGAACAGAAAAAGAGAACGCGATGTTGATTTTATTAAAACAGTATCGCGTGGCTCTTGGTCGGGTTGATGTGAGCTTAGGTGGTGAACTCAATCTACCAGATTATCCCTCTTCTTAATACAACTTGATATTTTAGTGAAATAGGTATTTAACACTGAACGAATGTAATTGGTTAATTTAACTTCTATATATCGGTGGCAAAGTAATGAGACTAAAATTGATGCTATAAGTAATATGACGAACCCTATCACCGAATGCATCGAATTTGGGAAGTGCTTTTCCACCGAGTTAGAAATTAAGTTTGCAACGGTAGTGTGAAGTAAATACCACGAAAATGATATGTTACCTAATGTAATCATTATCTTGGGAGTTATTCTTTCGATGATATTACTACTTAAGGCTGAGAATAAGACTAAGAGTGAAAGTAAAAAGCAAGTAGATAAACTGTAAGCGAGTAAGTTGCCAGTAATTACAAAGTAAACTATCACCATTAATGTTATTGCGGCAAGGATGAAAAAGTAGCGTTCACGCATTCCTTTTAATTTATTGTACAAGTAGCCTATTATTACTCCAAACCCAAACTCAAAAATAATAGGGTTAGTTAAAAATCGCAACATGCTAGAATTAAAGTTATATCCATTAGTGGAAAACGTAATGTCTTTAAATACAATGTAAGCAAGAATAACTGGAGTAATAAACCAACATGCCAATGCAAATAATCTATTTCTAACCAATAGGCTTAATGAAAATGCAAGATAGAAGTAAAGTTCATAGTTTAAGGTCCATCGAACAGCGAACATTTCTTTATCATTAACATAAAGTGGGGCGTGACTACTGAAGTATGGATGAAAGGTCAAGGCGCTAACTAATGCTTCAGACTTTTCAGGGTAATGAAAAATACTCATTGCCCCTCCAGTTAAAAACACAAAAAGTAAAATAATATAATAAGTAGGCAGAACTCTGGTTAGTCTGTTAATTATAAATTTAACACTTGTTTCGATACCGACATTTTTCCCACCAGTGACGTATACCATAATAAAACCGCTGATCACAAAAAATAAATCTACCCCAATAGCCCCCCAACCAAATAGCATGTCGGGTATAATAACACTTGAACCATCAGGAACTAAGTAGTAACGATAGTGAAACAAAACAACCGAGAGAGCAGCTAATCCTCTCAGTATTTGAATGGACTCAATTTTATCTTTCATTTTATATGGCCATTAGTAGTAATTTTATTAAGTATAAAGCCCCTTGCGAGGCTAATTAACTCTTCCGATCACTTTATCAGCAGTGGTGCGGGATAGGAAGTGGGGGCTATGTGGGCTTTTTTATTGGTGTTGCGCTATCAATTTCTTTTTCTTTTTCCGATAGCTCGCCCAACTTGCCGATCGCCACTGAAAATGTCTCTGCTAGTTTGACGACTAAATCTTTTTGATCATCTATCAGGGAATTTTGCATTCGTATAACGTTACGAAGTTCCCGCGCATCACCAGCTGGAAATCCTGTTTTCTCAGCCTCAATAGCATCTTCAAGGATTTGTACGATCTCGGCATTCAGTGATCTACCGTTTCTCTTTGCTCTTTCAGCAAGCTCGTCTTTCATCTCTAGGGGCATCCGAAGATTGAAGACTGGATCTGTTCTAGCCATTGCAAAATCCCACATCAAATAATATTGACATAGTATTACCGTGGGGCTAAATTATCAATAACCCCACGGTGGGGTCATTATGAGGTGTTAAGATGCAAGATGTTCTTTATACCGGACGTAAAAATGAAGTGTTTAACTTGCGCTTACCGGAGCGCATGAAAGAAGAGATCCGCCGCATGGCTGAAATGGATGGGATATCCATTAACTCGGCAATTGTGCAGCGTTTGGCGCGTTGCTTGAGAGAAGAGAGAGCTAATGCAGCGTAAAAAAAGCAAAGCCCCGCAGTGCGCAAACACTAACGGGGCTTCTAATTTGTCAAATACTTTCGGAGTTATCGACATGAGCAATATAGCAAATAAATTACCTTCTGTCATTTCTGGTGCTGGAGTGACAATGTCTAGTTTGGATTTTCTGAACAACGTTATTAATCCGGCAAGGGTCGATGCTGGTGAGGCAGCGCACGAACCAAGAAAATTTCTCCTGAAAATTGAAGATGAGTTGGATTTAGATGGAAGCGGAAAAAAATTCCGGTTAAATAATAACCATACAAAAACGTTTTACTATGAGCTGAATCATGAGCAAATGACCCTTGTTGGTATGCGTAAATCAAAAGCCGTTCGCCGTAGTGTTTTGGAAAAGCTAAAAATACTTAGTAAGCCCATCACTGACCCGATGCAGGTTCTTAATGATCCGGCAGCTATGCGCGGAATTTTGCTCACTTACACAGAAAAAGTTATTGCCCTTGAGCATCAAGTTGAAGAAATGCAGCCGGATGTCAAAGCGCTGGATCGTATTGCAAAAGCAGAAGGCAGTATGTGCATTACCAATGCAGCTAAACACCTTCAAGTTAAGCCTAAATTTTTGTTCAAGATGATGTCAGAAAGCCACTGGATTTATCGCAGGGCAGGGGGAAGCCATTGGTTAGCATACCAAAATCGCATCCAATCAGGCTTGCTTGAACACAAAGTAACGACTGTAGAGCGTTCTGACGGCAGTGAAAAGGTAGTTGAGCAATGTTTGGTTACGGCCAAAGGAATTACCAAAATTGCAAAGATGCTTGGCGTATCGGGGGTGGTGGCATGAAAAGTTTAGCAAAATCAGATTTGCACTTCCAAGGGAAAGCAATTGTTCCTGTGGTCGGTATGACTGGCATTTGGCTTACCTCTTCTGAGTTGGCAAGCGCACTCCAGTATAAAAGCGGAAAGTCGGTGACAAATCTGTTTAACCAGAATTCTGACGAGTTTACCAGTGGCATGACTCAGGTCATTGAATCAGTGACCTCAGGAAACTACCGCAAAAAGGTTCGCGTTTTCTCTCTGCGTGGTGCTCATCTTATCGCAATGTTTGCGCGTACTGATGTTGCCAAAGAGTTCCGCCGCTGGGTGCTGGATATCTTAGAGCGTGAAGTTGAGAAGAAGCAGGAGGATTCACCTTTCTACCGCTACAAAGTGAAGCTAATCCTTCTTGACGAAGAGGCAGGTGATAAGTTCGAGATCCTAGGCAAGGCGATGGACTTACGTACTGTCGCATACGAGTTAGCAAGCGGTTTAGGTTATCGACCAAATGCTTTCACACATATCCCTGTAAACCAGAAAAAACTAAGGAAGATCCACTGATAGGCGCATGGGATGGCGCAAAAAGAAAAACCAGCAGGGTTCAGCTGCTGGCTATCAATTGGTATATGCACTTTGGAGAACATATGCATTCGATTATCAAGCATTTTGAGTTTAAGTCAAGTGACGAGCAGGTTGTAAGCATTGATGCGGCTAAGCACAAAGGGAAGCCTGTTTTCCTTGCTGTAGAGCTTGCAAGGTCGCTAGGGTATGCAGATCCACACAAGGCCCTGAAACAACACTGTAAGTCATTGATTAATCTTAATTCCGGTGAATCGTCGGAATCAGGGTTTGGCTCGCGTCCACGAGGTGTGATTCTAGCGGGACAGGCTGATATGTTTCGCCTTATCATGCGCAGTAGCCTCCCTTCTGCTGAGCGAGTTCAGGATTGGGTGTGCGAAGAAGTCCTTCCTACCTTGATGGAGAGTGGTAGTTATAGTGTAAACAAGGAAAAGCCATCATCCGGCCTCCCTGAATATCGCCGCGCCAAAGCTGAACAGTTGAAGGCTCAGGCACTGGAGAAGAATATTGCCTCTGCTCGCGAGCTGATGTCGATGCTCCCGCGCTTAGGTGACGCCGCAAATCAGGTAATCGTCGCCACTCTGGTTAATCCGCTTATCGGCCATGAGGTGGTTCCGCTGCCCGTGCTGGAGGAGCACTTTTATACCGCAGGCGATATTGCCGATCAGCTTGGATGCACGGCTAACAAAATTGGTCGCCTGGCTAATAAGCACAACCTGAAGACCGAGCAGTACGGCAAATTCTTCCTAGATAAGTCAAAGCACTCAGATAAGCAGGTAGAGGCTTTCCGATATAACGCAAATGGCCTTGAGGCGCTGCGGCACCTGTTGAAAGACTCTGACGCCGCTTAATCATCACCACATACCCAACCCGCTACGGCGGGTTTTTGCGTTGCCTTACCCCTCCAATCTGCTAATATTTGGTTACTTTTACTTACAGGGATATAAATATGGATGTGAAGGGATTGATTCTTATTGGATTCATGGCGTTAATTCTGTCTGGGTGTGCACCGCAAAGTCGATTAACATCTTATGATGATGCAGGGTTATGCGCACTTAAAGGAAAGGCTATGGAGCATGGTAATATAAAGATAATGCGAGAAATCCAAGCTGAGTTTACACGCAGAGGAAGCCTGTCCATTAGTCGGGAGGAATGCGACCTTTATATGCAGACCGGTAAGCAGAATGCTAAAGTGAAAATGCGAACATCTGAATATATTAACCGACAGTCAAATTAAGTTCAGAAGACAAACGCCATAAATGGCTGCTAAGAAAGAATTTTAAGGAAACCCGCTACGGCGGGTTTTTCTGTATATGGGGTGGAGCTAGCCGGGGAGGGAAAAATCAATGGGGCGGAATTGGGGCGGGAAGTATAATCAAGCTAATTCAACATTAACCAAGTTTGCACAAGCTGGGGCGTGTGAGCGGCCTATTGCGCGGTATCTTGTTGGTTTACAAGCTAGATCTAGGAACTTCTAAGCCGTAGGTCACAGGTTCGAGCCCTGTAGGGCGTACCATTGAATATCAATAACTTAAATAACTCTCAGCATTTCCAAATTATCCGAGTGGGACGAATTTGGGACGCTATCACTAAAAATGGCGTCAATTTGCTTTGCGTGGGCACTTAAGTGACGTGGCGCGAGGTGGGCATACCTCTGCACCATTTCAATTGATTCCCAACCCCCCATTTCCTGCAAAACAGTTAATGGCACGCCAGCTTGAACAAGCCAGCTAGCCCATGTGTGTCGCAAGTCATGAAAGCGGAAGTTATCAATCCCGGCCCTCGCTAGTGCCAGCCGCCAGGCGGTGTTGCTATCAACGCGTAGCTTCCTGACAAGCTCTGTCTTTTGACCGGTCGGTAATGTGCTCTGCTTCCTGTGAACAAATACCCATTTTTTATGGTTTCCGATCTGGTCTCTCAGAACCCGGCAAGCGGTGTCATTTAGCGCGACACCAATTGCCCGGCCAGATTTGCTTTCATCTGGATGTACCCAGGCAACCTTTTTTTGCAGATCAACATCCTGCCACTGCAGATTGATAATGTTTGATCTGCGTAGCCCCGTTGCTAATGCAAAAACCACTGTTGACCTTAACGGCTCCGGGCATTCATCTATAAGCCTGACAGCCTCATGCTTTTCTAGCCATCTAACCCGCCGCCCTCTCTCCTGTGGAACCTTGATCACAGGACTTTTCTCTATCCACTTCCATTCCCTTTCTGCGGCTCGCATTATGGCTTTCATTAGTGCCAGGTGCTTAGCCTTGGTTGAAGTGCTAACGGCCACGTCCTTGTATATCCCTGGATCCTCTCCGCGCTTAACTAGCGCCCCGGCCTTCGCCTCCCAATTTTCTCTAGCCTTCCGATTAACCATCTTGCTAACAGCCTGGTAAATCTTTGCCTCTGTAATGTCCTTTAAAAGAACATTTTGGAAATGAATAAGCCAGAATCCCATCCGGCCCTTATCATCATCAAGAGACTTTTTGTGCGCCTTCTCTTCAAGCCAGCGCAGGCATGCATCGCTAAATGTCACACTCGGAAAATCACCGAGCTTTGACACTCGCCACGCTTCAGCTTTTAGCTTGTCGTGCAGCTCCTGAGCTTGCCGTTTTTCCTTTGTCCCAAGAGACTGTTTAATTCTTTTCCCGTCTGGATCCGTAAAGTCGGCATACCAGATTTCACCTCTGCGGAATAATGGCATGTTGCCTCCATTGTTTCACCGCAGCCGCTCACTGCCACAGTGTGGATCGGATTGTTTAGCGCGGCAATGCATGATTGCCTGGTTAGTAAATATGGGGATTGTCGTTTTGACGGGTCTTTTCTTGATGCCGTAAGCCTACCGGTTCGTATCCAGTTTCTTATCGTTGCTCTGGATATCCCGAGAAAAGTGCAGGCCTCATCTAGGGTTAGGCTATACTTATCCATTATTTAACTCCTGATCAATTCTGCGCACATACCAACTCAGCCACCGCTTGGCGCTGAACTTGCCCGGTGGCAATGCTGTGATTTTTTTTGCGTGGGTATCGAGAATTGAAGTGATGATGGGATCGTGTTGCGCTTTGGGCTTGCCGTCCGTTGCTTTGATGATTTCAGTTCTGCAATTCCGTGCTACTGATCGCAGTGCGTTCTCTATTGCAGCGTCCATGTCATGCGGCCGCCTTTTTCTTTCGCTGCTCTATTTCGTGATCTTCACGACAATAGATATCCTTATGAATAATATTCAGTGATGCGAATTCACCATGAAAAGCCTTAGCTGCTTCATTGTAAGCGGCTGCGGCTTCATGCTTGCATTCAAAATATCCGATAAACTTCATTACCGAATTAACCTTTATTTGAGCTATCCACTTTTTGTGATACTTATGAAAACATACCCCCCAATATCCTGACTTCCCTTTCCTAGCTGAAATATTGCATGCATTTTGTCTTGGGGTTGCAAGCCTTAGGTTTGCTTTGCAGTTGTTGGAGCGATTACCATCAATATGGTCAATATCTTTATCTGGCCACTCTCCATACATTAAAAGCCAAGCAACTCTATGTGCTTTGTAAAGAACGTAATCTATACACAGCCCTCGATATCCGCATGAATCAGTGAATCCTACGGGCCTTCCTGTCTTTCTCTTGAGAAATAAGCCCGTTATTTCATCAAATATGAATAATTCTCTCACCCTCTCAATAGCTGGAAGTGATCTGTACTTAAATCTTTTACAAATACTTTTTATTTGTTTTATTTTATTATCACCCATGCTTGATTCCTGAAATTTTGACAATAAAAAGCCCCGCTATTGCGAGGCTGTTAATTTGTGCGGCTGTCTTGTTTACGATGAAACTCCATTCGCTTCGAATACAGCAAATGAAAAACCGCGTGGCGTGGCGCTTCTAATATTCTTTGTTTTTAATGATTTACCTCCTAGCCTCTTGTGCTGATCTGAATACCCCGCATCACAATGAACTGGTTTTTTT
>QOVE01005924.1:0-16787 GCA_003521275.1 Tricholoma sp. MG99 | reverse complement strand
CTACGTGATCATACAAGAGAGCGATGTCACTGGGGACACCCGGTAAGCGCATCGTGGGCACCTGAGGGATGAAGTGGTGCTGCCGCGGGTAGGGGAACGATTAAATGCAGCGCGATAGAAGTTATGACAGCTCCGGCATTAAGGTAGATAGCAAAGAACTTCTGAACATACTAGCAGCAGTTGATGCGTTGTGCCCGAAAGTTACCACTTCCCCACACTCGTTGTTTGTGTGATTCTGTGAAATGACATATATCATAGATTAAGTAGTGTTCCAAATTCGGGAATGATGTAAGTACTATATGTGTACCGCGGGCGGCCGCCGGGAAGAGCGCCATCGTTCAGAGTTGGTGGCACGACGCTACAGACCAAACCAACCTGGAATACGTGACTGGTGTTTAGCTGAAGCACTTCTCGAGTTCTCGATTGCTAGCCCTACAAGTGGTAGCACACGACGAGGTCGGACGAGTCAGCTGAGAGTTTAAATTTAACTACTAGACGCTTACATAACCTTGGGATCATTTACCCACGGCAGATCTCGGCTAAGATCATCATCATCTACACGCTACCGTACGGCCTTACACGGCCAGTGCAATTTATAAACCTCAGATAAATTTGTACTACCTTGACAGATAGATGATCATGGCTTTGACTGGCGTGATATGGTTTTGACTCTGACGCCGGTCTGAACTTCTCATCCCTCGTGTTTCAACTCCCTCAGCACTCCGGGCTTGCTTCGAACCTAGATCCCCTACTTGCGATGCCTACAACTATCGACCCCTCGGAGTTTTCGTCTCACCATTTTGACTTCGTCATTGTTGGCGGTGGGACGGCTGGGCTTGTTGTGGCATCTAGGTAGACATATACATTAGATTGCAATCTGGACCCTGTTGAACTGCGGCTCTCTTGGCAATGCAGACTCTCCGAAAATCCCAATGTCTCCATCGGTGTCATCGAGGCTGGAGATTATATTCAAGACATGGATGCTATCAATATTCCAGGTGCGAGTCATCGGTGCATGTCACATCCATTATGAATTGTACGCAAACTCGAAGGACTTGGCGGTAGCGCTGTGATGAATGAAAGCGTCGACTGGCGGTTCTCGACCGTACCCCAGAAATACATCAAAGATCGTGTCATAGCCCAACCAAGGTAGGATAATACATCTACATAGATTGACTGACCCCTAGGCCCGCAGAGGAAAGATTTTAGGCGGAACATCAGCTGTCAGGCATCTTTCGCATGTCGGATCGGTCGTTCACTGATTGTATGTTTAGTTGAATCTTCTAGTTCTGGGCAGGTGAGTGCATAGCCTAACTTGAATTCGATAGGTGTAGCCTGGAAGTTTAGACTCACTACCCAGGGCCTCCCGCGAAGAATATGACGGTAATTTCCTATCGTATCGAATTATCCGGATCCAAGCTTATCTTCTTTCCTTTGCAGCATATGAACGATTAGGCAACCAGGGTTGGAATTGGCATGAGTTCTTGAAGTATTTCAGGAAGGTTGGCATCTCTGTGTACCCAGAGCAGCAACATTGATCAATGCGATCTAGTCGGAAACTCTAACATTTCCAAGCTCTGACGTCGCGACCAGATGCGAGCTTTCTCCTAACCCAGATTGTCATGGCTCAGATGGTCCCTTACAAATAACTTACCCCCGATACTTCCCTGAACTTCGTAACCAATACATTGATGCACTGAAAGCTCTGGGTGTTCCTAACAACCCTGATCCGGTTCGTATGACTTGCTTCATACCATTCTTTTCATCAGTATAGCTCAAGATGTTCAGGCATGCGGCTCCAATATTGGATCCTCGCTCCCCACAGTCACTATTCACCCAGAACAGGTCACACGAAGCTATTCAACAACGGTTAGTTCTCATCCATTTCCTAGCATCTCACTAAGGTTATTTCATAGGCATACTACGAACAAAGTGCACATCGAAAGAATCTAGTTGTCTTGATTAAAGCACAAGCAACAAAACTTATCTTACATTCTAGCAGCGATGGTACCGTAGCTACTGGCGTCTCGTATGTCTGTGGAGGGACCGAATACGTAGTCCAAGCCGCGCGAGAAGTTATCTTGTCAGCTGGTAAGAACTGAAGACCACTTCTACTTGCAGTTTTTCAACTTTACTGGAGGTTCATTTCAAACGCCACACCTCCTCGAGCTATCGGGTTTGTTTTCTTCTGTGTCCCCTTACCTCATTTTCTGAGCCCAGGACAGGTATCGGCAAGAAGGATATTCTTACAAAGCACAACATTCCGGTGGTTCTTGAGCTCCCAGTTGGAGAAAATCTTCGTTCGTGGCCCTATCTTACCATTTTCAGCTTTGAGTGTTCATCAGATAGCAGAGGACCATACCCTTGTCTCGAGTTCATTTGAGACTCGTTCAGAATACGACACCACTGATTTTTTGAACGAGCCGGAGCAACGGGAACAAGAGATGAATTTATAGTCAGACCATTTTGTCGTCTTGCGATTACAGTAATTGATTGTTATCTACGCAGTAAAGCGCACAGAACAGGAGCCTTTTCGTCTATCCATTCTTCATGCTTCTCGTTTGTTCCACTCCGGACTATTGTCACCCCTGAAGAGTTACAGGTGCTAGAAAAGGGTTTCCATGCAGACCATATGACATCTTCAGGTCATTCAAAGCAGTATGACCTGTTGAAGTCATGGCTTGATCACCCGGATCAAGCGCAAGTCGAGTGCGTGTCTCCTTTACGTGCACTGTTGCCATCCCACAACTCTCCATTCTAGGTTAATTTATCGTTCACACATGCGTCCTGACTCAGGTCTATTTGAACAAGGGAAAAAATACCAGACGATCGTAGCTGCCAGTATGAATAGCTTCTCACGTGGAACTGTCCACCTGCAGTCATCCGATCCCCTTGTACCACCGGCCATCAATCCAGCATACTATTCCAATCCTCTGGACCTTCAAATCATGGTTGCCGCCGTGAAATTCATCAGAAAAATTTCAACAGTGGAGCCATTTGCTTCTACCATCATCACACCTGTGGAGCCAGGACCGCAGATCCAGACAGATGAACAATTCGCAGACTATTGCAAAGAGAAGATGCAGACTGTCTTCCATCCAGTTGGAACAGCTTCAATGTTACCGAAGGAAGATGGTGGGGTGGTCAGTCCTTCGTTACTAGTCTACGGAACAAAGAATATAAGAGTGGTATGATTTTCCTTGTTGTTGAGCTGTTTGGATGGTGACCGAGTGCCATAGGTTGATGCCTCCGTCATCCCAATGGTAAGTTGAGAGCCACGACCAATGTCACGACCGCAGGGTTAATTAGTTTTATCTGCATTGGTAGCAATTGTCGTGCCATATCCAAGCAACTGTATATGCTATCGCAGAAAAGGTGAGCTACAGACGCTGGCGAAGGCTTCGCCTGTAATTCAACCTGACTTACATTTCGCAATATAGGCCGCTGATATCATAAAGGACGAGTTAGGTTTGTAGTGGAGACGTCCTCTCCCAATCCCAACCATTCGTCTATCAAGTTGCTACAAGTTCTCAGTGGCGAGGAATTTCAGATTGGATTGCATGGTATTATCTAAACTTCAGGAATACATAGAATGTTGATCCTCCATGAGAGGTCGCAGCAATAGTACATGGATATGAAACAGGCGCAGGAAACGGGCCACCAGTGCTGGGCATGGGGCCAGATCAGATGTTAGATGTCGTACGGAGATGCGTTTACAACATCTTCTATACGCCTCAGCTCCGTGCACAAATCACTTTTTATACATCTGACCACTTCCATCGCGATACCTACACCTTCGAAATATGCCCCATGCAAGTAACCTTGAAAGACCAAAGAGATTAATAATACTACATTCGTTAAGAAGAAAGAACTGACCGAAGTACTTTTGACTGGTCGCTTCCCCGGCAAAGTACAGTCTCTCGACGTTGGCTCTCAGATTGTCATGATGTTGGCTGAGGAACGACGCAGGCCAGTTAGAGTATGACCCTCGATACAGTGGATCAGTGTCCCATCGCGGAAAGGTGAAGTCGAGGGGATCTGGGATGGTAATATTGGGATACATAGAACGAAGCACACTCATCACTTCATCCTGCACTTGTTGGTCAGTTAGGGCTTCAATTCGTTTGGAGAAATCGCCCTGTATGAATGGCATGAGACGAAATCTGCCATGCTATCGTGAGACGTACGGTAACTGTCACAACGAGAATTCCAGATCTAGGTAAGAAACTGTCATGGTCCATACTCTGCCAGACGGGATACCGCCCACGTTCAGGGTCAGCGTAAAGCCCTATCTTCAACTCATGTCAAGATTATACCGGACAGGTATATTAAAGACCCACCTCTGTATTAAACCAGAACTTCTTTGGAAACTGCAGAAATATCTTAGTAAAGATACCCATAGACATGCTCGCGATAGCCTCCAGCTTGAAAGCTGGGGAAAAATCAAACAACTTTGATCACTTTGTCGTGTCAAGGATATACGCACGAGGAAGGCTTGGCACGAACTGAACGTCGTCGTTCTGAAGCACGCCAAGACTAAAGGTGCAGAGAGCATAATCGCCGGAGATCGATGTTCCATCACCCAGCACGACGACGACGCCTGTTTTCGACCACGAGATAGTCTTAACGATAGAGCTGAGACGAAGTTGGCTTGGATCAAGGAATTCCTTTGCTTCTTCTTGTATGAAAGTCTTGAATCCTCGTGAATCTATGCAAAGAAGGTTATCTGGGGAGAACCCGTGATGGCTATCGAAAGTGAAATTGCTGGCCTGGAAAGTAACAAGTCACATAGGAAGTCGGCGATCACCAAACCATCCATCTCACTTACCCAAGAGGAGGCAATCCAAGATGTCTGATCCGGCTTCTGAGCGAATTCCCAGTCAAACTTAACGGAAAGCAGAACCATAGAATCATGCGTGTTTCATCAATGATGACAAGACTACAAACCATGAGATACTCTGCGGCATTAGCATGAAGGTCTCGTGGCTTAGCTCCAGCAAGAATATAACCTGTTCTCGCAGATGCATCGACGAGGTGTTTGAAGACCCTGGCACCTAAGTAACCACACCCTTAGTCCTATCATCTAACTGTGCTCGGGAGTATGGTACCAGCACGGAGAACAAGTCTTTTATAATTTGCCTTGGCAGTATCGACAGCGTCCCGATAATCCACTGCACCTGTTTGATCATATGTTGCTGAGATAGATATCCACACATATATATTAATGTCTCGTGATAAGATGCTAGGACAGCTTACTGATATTCGTAAACGGGTTACTAGCCTGCGTCTTGACGCCATGCGTCTCCACCAGCTTGAATATCGGATTCGCAGGTCGACTGGGATGGCTGGTGGAGTAAGTACCCTGTACCCAGTTTGCACCGAGTTCAACTGTTTGCCCAGCGAATGATGTGCTCTTTAGTCGTCCCCCTAATTCATCGCGTCCCTCGATGATAATAAAATTCTTAATGCCATTGTCATGGAAGGTCCGAGCTGCCATTATGCCGGCGACGCCGCCACCTAAAATGAGGATTTTGGGATTGAGCTCGTCATGTTGCTGATACACTGCCTGAGGGATTGCAAAACCGTAACCGCAGACCGTAGCTGCCAAAAGTTTAATGAGAAGAGGAAGTGACATAGGCATGCAGTTGGGTGAGAGGTGGCTCAGGAATCCCATTGATATGTATTCCAAAGGATTACCGTATACCACGCGGATATAAATCACATCGTGGTTTTTCTTGAGCTGCTTTCACCATAACAGTAGTCCATCGTGAGTGGGCATCATGAAAGCAAGGTCACATTTGCTGCCTCATCAAAGGTAGCTCCAAGTAGACTCTAGAACTCTCCCTCTTGTCTTACTGGTAAGCACCTGGACGAAGGAGCATCAATAAGCATCTTGAGCTGTTAGTCTCGGGTAAGCCTATCGCAATCATCACTGTCAGTTTAGCTCGGAGTGATTTCAGAACCAAAATATAGACTTTGGCAGGTTGCTTCACTACACGATCCACAAGCCACAGTTTGGAACATACCCAGCTTCAATTCATGGGCGCACTAATACTGAATTCCTGAAAGTTGTGACATTAGTAGTGTTCGTGGTTTGCGGAATCGCCGAACCTACCATACTACTACCTCAACAAGTGTGGGTACTCTATACCTTACTCTACCACGACGGACGGAAATCAAGTTCTCCGGTAGCACATGCGTGAAACATGTGTCACATGTGCCTTGCGACAGCCAATCACAAGATTGGCGTCCGCGTGGCTTCATCTTGTACTTGTAAATGTCAGATAAGGCTGATGACGGGTAATGTCAAACATCCTCCGTTTCGATTTGTTGTTGAGAACTGTTAAAAGAACAAGAGTGGGACATACGAAAAGGTTACTTGGTTGTGACCTGTCATGATTCAAAATATATCCAAACACTTGGTACGCGTCGACGCGACGGTGATCACATATCAATCCATGACGCGTAAAATTTTCAGCTGACCCTTAACTGACCCTACTATCTCAGTGACAACGCCGGGCTACCTGAGCCAGCATGTTATCGGCTTATCTCCTCGATCACAACACGTTGACGACAGCATATTCGTCTCCGTGATTATAAATGTGTCGTATCTTTTATTCCCATTCCAACTAGAACTTTATTGGCTGAGCGAGGTCGCGTGCTCAACGGTGGTGCTCCTTGCCCCATTTCGTCTTACATCTCTCCAGTGGACTTCGAGCCCTACAATGGCCAAAAACAATGGATCTGTACGCTCCCTCCCAGGCAACTTGAACGACGACGACGACAGAGGGCTCGTGGCATTGGGATATGAACCTTCTTTTAAACGAGAGTTCACAAATCTTGCTACGGTACAATTTTATCTTTATATATCGGTATCTGTTATCTAACCAATAAATCACCGTAGATTAGTTTTGCGTTTAGCATTATGGTACGCATCGTAGTGTTATACATGACTTTTAAGCCTTGTTACTGAGGGCAACTCTTGTAGGGTGTATGTTCTAGCATTGCTACCACATTCAACACCCCGTTAACCCTGGGGGGTCCATCATCTGTGAGTTGTGACTATGGCGGACCAATTAGTTTCTTTAAATCTGGGATTGCAGATTACATGGTGCTGGATTTTAGGGGCAATGATGTGTTTGACTCTTGGTTCAAGTATTGCAGAAGTCGTCAGCGCGTTCCCGACATGTGGCGGAATGTAGGGTTCTACTACTACTTTTCTTCATTAGTATTATTGACTTTCCCCACAGGTACACAGCATCTGCTCAACTCACCCCCAAAAGATATCGTGCAAGGGTACGGTTTGGGCTACTATCAGCATCTGTGTACAGTTGACCTACTACCGCTTGCAGGTCGGATGGTTAGTTGGCTGGCTGAACATGCTAGGTACGTTTGCTTTGACTTTTCTTCGTGATAGCAGACAGCATTAATTGATAATGACTAGGGCAAATTGCAGGGATAGCATCGACGGAGTTCGGTCTTTCAAATATGATATGGGCAGCGGCCGTTGTCGGTAAAGTGTGTCCCTACTAGATTATTGTAGCCCCGTCGGTGACACCCTTTCCCAACTCAGAACGGTAACTTCCAGATCACGCAGGTATCTTCCCGTTATCATCGTGCCTCGGAGTCCGGTTACCTACTAGTAAGTTCTCTTGTAGGGTAAAGTAGTCGGCTTGTTCGCTGGACTCTTACTCTTCCATGGCATGCTGGTAACCTTTCCACGCAAGATCATTGACATGTCCGTGCTGATAACATCTCATCTTACAGAACTCTCTAGCAACGCGCCACCTCGCACGGATGACGTCAGGATTCGTGTTTGTCAATCTGGGAGCGACCTTTCGTACATCTGTTTGCATTCTGTTCCGAACAATAATTTAACCATATGGATATTCTAGTCATCATTATTGTGCTTCTTGCGACTACTTCTCGTTCCGAGATGCACGCTGCCAGTTATGTATTTGGAACTCCTGGGTTGATCAACCAGACTGGAGGGTGGAATACGGGGATTGCCTTTCTATTTGGAGTGCTGAGTGTTCAATGGACGGTATGTTCATCGTGAAATTGTAGTATGTTGTTTGAACTGTTGTGTCTACAGATGACGGTTAGACGATATTTGCTTATTAGGAAATCATGATCATCTTTTTATAGGACTATGATGCTACTGCTCACATTTCGTACGTTCGGCATCTCGTCATCGTGGCTCAATGTGTCCTCTAAGTCTCTTATGATCTGCAATAGTGAAGAAGTGCGACGTGCAGCATATGCAGGTTTATGATATGCACTTCATACCTCTAGCATGATCCACTAAATTTACTATCAACAGCCCCCTCTGCAATTTTCATTGCAGGTATATGGTCTATAATCCACTGCATCATAGCTCTCTAACCACCCCTCTTAGTTATTGGGACCGGTCTCTTCGGTTGGTTGCTAAATATTGTTCTTGTGTTGTGTTCTGGGCCTTTGTATGTGAACTCGTCTTACACAACCTACTGGCACTGATGACACTTGCATTCTTCAGGGCAGACCTTCCTGGTCCCTCTGGATCGGCGTTCCTTTCGGTACTGTTTGCTTCATACAAAAACGTTCGCTGACAAAAATCATAGATCATGGTTCTCCGGATGGGAAAAACTGGAGCTCTTATTCTCTGGGTGAGTCTCTAATCAAGGTGAATTGATTTAAGAACCGACTTTTCACCATAGGTTCCTGTTTGTATAACTGCATTCTTTGTTGTGCAGACAGCATTGCAGGCATGTTCACGTACTATATATGCTTTCAGTCGTGATCATGGTAAGCATATGCATGTCCCACTTGTCCGCCGATCTTTCAATTTCGAGATACAGGACTCCCTGATGGAGGTTTCTTTGGCGTAAACTCCAAACTCACCATGACACCCCTTCGCGCAATCTGGGCAACCACGCTTATCAGTATTCTTCCGGGGTTACTCGACCTCGCAAGCCCAATTGCCGCTAATGCGATCTTCTCCCTTACCACAATCGCATTGGACCTAAGCTACATCATCCCTATCTTCCTACGCCGCGTGTTCCGAAACCACCCTGAAGTGATGTTCAAGCCTGGTCCATTCTACATGGGCGACGGATTTCTTGGCTGGATGTGCAACTGCACGTGCATTTGCTGGACTTTGTTCATCTGCGTCATATTGTCGCTGCCCACGATCCGTCCGGTCACAGCTCAAAATATGAATTATGCTTCTGTGCGTATCGCCGATCACGAATACTGACCCTGTCCTAGCAGTGGATTCTGACATTGCGTTTTTTTACCCCAGGCTATTACTGGCGGAGTTCTCATACTAGCATTGTACGTTTCCCACTACGTGAAAATTTAACATCACTGATGATGCTTTGTTTAGTACATGGTACATCTTCGGTGCGCATAAGCACTACCACGGCCCGCAATCTAACTTGCAACGTGCAAAATCTGCCGCGGAGGAGATTGATCATACCACGGACCTCGAAGAAAAGAGCGAGAAAGTGTAAGCCTGAGATCATGGAGATCAGTCCTTGGCGAAGACTTCTTTTCTGTTACCACATGGACGGGTGTTCATTACTTGATGCCAACTCATGCTATAGCATAAGGTTGGAACTTGGCAATCTATCCCCATGACTATGCTAGTAGTACAGAGAAATTGTGAATTTCTACAACGATGCTGAAACGAATAATCTATGTATGTTTCTTTTTTAATGAAATCCAAGCCAGTCATAAAGTTTTGACCCAACAAAGGTTAAGTCCAGGGTCACAAGTAACTAGCAGAACCGACTATAAATATCGCATTGGCCTATTTACATGCCTTACATAAACGGTCTTTGCCGACCGGAAAATTCCAGAGAAATACTAGTATATCCAGTGCGAGTCGACACAAAGTCGACCAGGCGGCGCTTCTGTCAGTGTCAGTGACCAACGATTGATGATCCCGTACAGCTAGCCTTTGCCCGTCTGCGGCTCGCACCAATAGTGTCTCTGAATGCCGAGCTCATATGATATCAATCTTGTCGATCACCCACCGACACGAACGCCGCCGCCAAGCCTCAAATGTGGCTTTGATGATTAGCTAGCTCAGACACTAATGCGTATGGTCCTCGTTCTTATCATAGCCCAAGCCTCGAAATCCATCAAGTGCTGCATGCTCCGCTTCCTTCTTAGATCCAACCAAGAAAAAGAATACGCCAAGTCCTTCTTCGAGTCAAGATCGAACCTCGAAGGCCAGAATAGATGATTTCGGTTTCATGGCATCCTATTATGGTACTCTTGGCATCATCTCCGGGATACTAAATCAAAAAATCCAAAGTCGCAGAGCGCGAATCCGGTTCTGCTGTAGCTTCTATACCCTCCCAAGCTGCGCAGCGAAATCCCGATGACACAGGGTGGATGAGCTGACAACGGCCGCCCGCTGTGAGGGGCTTGGCTATCGTATTTTCCACGCGTATCTCGGTTCGATACAAGGCGAACTTTGAAAATTAATCGGTTGGTCTTTCGTTGGCACGAAAATTGCTGAAATTTTTAAGATTAACATGACAAATGGCTGTGTACGTATTAAATCGATATAATAAAGTATGTGGAGTTTCTGGCCCTTGGGTACGTGGGATCTGAAAGGGCTGGGTATCTACAGGCCGTAGGCCTGAGTAGAAGCGTGACAAAACGGGATAACATGGTTGGTTGACAAACAGAAGCGAGGAAGACACGAGGGGTACTAACAAAATACGATGAGACCATACATGAGCTTCGCTCGGAGCGATATAGGTCCTAAACTGCGCTATTGACGGGAAGCAATTGATCAGCACGAGAACATGAACGATATTGAGTCTCCTATAATTGAGGAGTAGGCGGGAAGAACAAGCGAGCAAGTAACTAGAAAGAGGGTCCCGATAGACTTGCGGCTCCGAATCATATGCCCAGTCGAACCAACTCAGACAACGTAGCCAGTAGCTTGGAAAGGTCTAGGAAGAACACGTTTGAGGCACATCCACGATTTTTGGCGCCTGACAAGCAGCGCCTGACATGATCGGGAGCCAGGCACTTTCGCCTTGATAGATACAAAATGATACATGGATGATCGATGATCAGCAACAGTATAGTGATTGGCAGCAGGCGAGTGCTAGAAGCGCAGCGAAAAAATCAATAGAAATATACATATTAAATACACGAGGTTCTTCATGATCGAGGGTCCTATAATAGAACAGTGAGCTGGCACATATACCGCAGTGAAATTTCGGCTTACGGTACGGTCTAGTAGGTAGTATGTGCATGTGATGGCCCAGGGACGAGTTTGTTAGACAGAATGACCTATGAGCGCTCTAGACACGGAGCCTGATGAATGAGATCAGCCTGAGGCGGGACCCACCAAGCATTTCCAGAATTCAGAAGATCGAAAAGAACTTTTTGCTAGCTTTCAAAAGGAGGCATGAAGGGCATGTAGTTATACTCGTGTACGTGAATTCGTGAGAGCCAGTAGATCAGGGAACTAAGCGACAGCTGTGCGATGCTGCCAGGTCGTGGTTGGCACGAAACCGGAATCAGTATATATTTAGAGAACAAGCGTCCGCGCGCCACCGAAAGTTCACGCTGGATGAGGGATTTACGCCGGCAAGGAAAAGGAAAGCTGATAAGAACAAATCGGGTATCAGGGAGTTTGTAACCCAATTTAAACACCTGAATCCAAGTCGCGTAGGTAGCGTTTTGTAGGCAAATCCGACGGGAACGAGTTGTGGCCGAGCCCATTTGGACGCATCTACCTGTAGTTGCCAACTGAAGAAAAGGCGAGTAGACAGCAGTTGGTGGCACATCTGGCTATGCAATCAAGGATCTGGCATGACAAGTGTGATATATGTGGCAGGTGTGAATCCGGAGACCGGATGTAAAACCAGCCAAACAGAGATCAATAGCATTCGTTTTTAATAGGCGCGCCGGTGGCCCTTTGACCAACTCACCCACCACTTGTCTTGCAGTATATAATGGCCATCGCCTGCTAACAAAGGTTTCTCTCCGCGTACTATACGCACATCTCTGGAGCCATGCTGTCTCCTCGCCCTATTTTAAAATACCCTGCTACTGTCTCTCCACCCCCGAGCCATCCTCATCATGCCGTCCACTTCCCCCCTTCTCCTTCTCTCACAACACATACTTTCTCTGTCTACTCTTCATCAGCATACGACCGTTCTCCCATCGTAGTCTCTCCAAATACTTGTGCTTTGCCTGAACGCGGATGTCCAGGCCGCACTTATAATCTCGGCGATGACTTGCAAACACCCAGTCAAAGGGGACAGTATGGTTCTGGGGAATTACACCCACGCGCGTTCTATAACGCGTCTCGTTCGACTTCCGGTTCATACCGTCTGCCCCCACCTCTAATTCCGGACATTTCTTCCTCCGAGTCCGAAGAGAGTGACGAAGTCACCAGTCCTCATCCTGACTCTGATCTCACCATTACATCGCATCTATATGGTCTTGCTATTCCTCGCGACAAATATGACTCGGATTCATGTGATGGCTCCTACTTCCCATCGTCTCCAGCTCTTTCCTTCCTTCCGCATCCTCCATCCCCGACTTCTCGTTCCCCATACCCTTATAGACTGTCTGCTACCGATACCCCAGACCAAAAACCCAGACGCTACCGAGAAAAAATACACGAGGGTTCTTATGATCTCGGACGGATACCGAGTAGCCCTGCTGATAGCCAGCAGGGCACCATGTCGAAGAGCAACAAGAGTAGAGTCTCCAAGTCGCGCAAGTCTTTGTCTACCACCTCGAGTTTTCGCATTGAGGACGATGGCTGTTTGGGAGGCTTTTAATGACACTTGTATCCACAAACTACAGCTGATCACCAAGTATTTATTATGTCTGATACCCTGGTCTCTACCAGTTCTTGACCATTGACTATTGACCTTCTACCACTCATCGTGTACCACCACCACGCATAGACACTAACTTATATAACATGCAATGCTATCGAGCAGTCCTCGATCGCACTTGTTCAGCGTTCAGACTTCTTCGTTGCAATTCATAAAGAAAATTTCTTGTTTGCAAATTCGCGTGCCCAGTTCTGAACTTGGAATATCAACAAGTCCTCAGGACTGACGTCATCGTCATTGTGCCCTGAAGTGGACCAAAGGCGGACACGACAGATTCAGATGTGATGCGATACGATTTCAGCGGACTCAGAAGGCAGGAACAACCCAATCAGCGGGCTCCCATATCTGGAGGATCGTGCCCACCGTGTATCCATGACCGGTCGGCAACGTTTTCCTCAAAATACGAACGTGCCGGAAGCTGGGGAAAGTTCATTCGGAGGACACATTTGCCGGTTAGCATCAGCCCACCTCCCTCCACGGCCGGATGAAAAGTTCGCGCATCTTGCGATCATCTGCATTCTACATACTCGTTTTGACAAGATCGATATCTCTGATGTCGAAAATGCATCGCATCTTATCTGCATGTGCCGCATTGGGGTCCACACTTCTATTAGTAAGTTGGACCCTTGAAGCTTGAAGCTTGAGGCCTGAAAGGGATCTTCAGGTAAGCACTCCGATTGTGTGTCCACAGGGGTAAAATTCGGTCTTATGATTTATGGGCCGTATGACATAGCCGTAATGCTTCCGGAGTTGAAAGCGGGATTGTAACATCAATACCGTATTATCACGGCATGATATCAACAACTTAGCCTATTCAACTCCGGCAGATTGGAATGGACTCTCGACAGCTGCAGGCAGGGCACGCTACTATGTGGCCAGTGCCCCCATTAACATTAAATTATCGCATTAGCGGCGACTATGGACATGCGTTACTAAGTATGTGGATCCAGCCAGCCCTTCTGTCAGCGTCCGTCAAAAAAGGGCGTCCTCAAAGCCTCACCTGCGACACAGCGCGCGATATCGTGTTCTTGGTGATGATATCTCCCTGCGACTAGCAGTACTTATCATGTCACGATTCTGGACCTTTCCTCACCCTGCGCTAATTTAACCCGAACTACATATATAAAATGATAACCTATTGTCGTCTGATTTTCCAAACCCATTAATTCATTGGAGCATCGAGATGGAACAGGATGGAACGTGCTTCGCCCAAGGCAAGTTCCCGACACGCGTCTCGCTGCCAGCGCGCTCTTGAAAATTAAATATGATGTCAAGGACGTCACAATCACGTGTGGTCGCCTGGTGGCCTTCCAATTAATTAACAATTCAATTGTCTGCCACAATGCCAGTCTCCGAAAATTTCTGGGGTGTGAGCGTGTATTATTGGAATTCGAGAAGTCAGGCGCACTATGATAGTGGAACCGTAACCATCCTTTCATTCATCATTCCTAATATCCCGGAATATCCCGACCTAACTCTGCTAGGTGCAGCTCTGTAAGGGCACCACACCCTAGCGTAAGTCACTAAAAGCACTTTACAAATGAAGGGATTTCGAGTGAAGAACTCCTGGGCCAAGAGCATCGGGACTACTCATCGAGAGCCTCGCGGTTGGTAGGTGGCGGTGGCAGTGGTGACGCGAGACGGGTAGACACGGGATCACGTGTAAGACTGATAATGAGCGAACGGTGCTACTCGGGATCGCACCAATCGCCGCATCGCATCTTCTTCTAGTATCCCTACATCCAGTCAACGAAATGGTCAAAGCTGTCGTTCTTGGAGCTGCCGGTAAGCGACCTTGACGCTGCGATCTCCTCTGATCAGCTAAGCGATCGACATCACGATCATTAGGCGGTATTGGTCAACCTCTTGCACTTCTCCTGAAGGCAAACCCACTCGTTACCGAGGCGTGTTTTCACTCATTTCACATTCTTATGCATGGCACTGAGATGCGATGAAGCTCGGGCTTTTTGATATCGTCAACACGCCAGGAGTTGCGGCCGATCTCGCCCATATCTCCACCGCCGCGAAAGTCGAGGGTTACCTCCCTGCGGACGATGGTCTCAAGAAAACTCTGACAGGCGCAGACATCGTCGTGATCCCTGCAGGTGTTCCACGAAAACCTGGGGTATGTCTCTGATGTTGTACTTTGACGCGTATACTGACGGTTGCGACAGATGACAAGGTGAGGTTTACAACATACCGTTTTTCTTCTTCTAGAGATTAACAGTAGGTCTCGTCGTAAGAGATGATTTGTTCAAAGTGAGTTTTACATGTCATTCATCTGGATTAGAGTTCTTACTGTCCGTGTTTCAGATCAATGGTGGTATCGTAAAGGACCTCGCTACTGGGATCGCGACTTTTGCTCCGAAGGCATTCGTCCTTGTCATTTCCAACCCCGTGAACTCCACCGTCCCAATTGTCGCTGAAGTGTTCAAACACCACGGTGTTTATGACCCCAAGCGGTGCGCAAAACATCTCCGAACTTGAGCGGATATATTCTATATCTTATTGCTAAATCAGAATTTTCGGTGTTACTACACTGGATGTTGTGCGGGCATCCACTTTTGTGGCTGAGATCCTTGGGAACCTCTCACTTGCTAAAGACGTTGTCGTACCGGTTGTTGGAGGCCACAGCGGTGTTACGGTTTGATATGCCTGTTAACAAGTTCTATAAACTTTCTCATCCGTTTTTATTATAGATTGTTCCCCTTCTTTCCCAGTCTTCCCACCCTCTACCCACACTCTCAACGGAGCAATATGAAGCCCTGGTGAAGCGAATCCAGTTCGGTGGTGACGAGGTCGTCAAAGCCAAAAATGGTGGTGGCTCTGCTACCCTCTCTATGGCTTACGCTGGTGCAGAATTCGCGGACAAAGTGATCCGTGCGTTCAAGGGTGCGAAAGGCATCGTCGCACCTACTTTTGTCAGCTTGGAGGCAGACAAAGTCGGGGGTGCGGCCCTCGCAAAGGAGCTCGGCCAAGAGCTTGAATTCTTCTCATCAAATGTCGAACTTGGTGTACGTTATCTCTGTTGTGTGTGTTTTGATTGCTGATTTAACGCAATGGTGCAGACTGAGGGCGTCGTGAAAATCCACCCATTGGGTACTATTACCGCTGTGGAGCAGACTCTGATTGGCGCTGCGATTCCGGAGCTGTCTACTAACCTCCAGACTGTGCGTGATCTGACCTGTTACATGATATTGATCTGGTCTGACTTTACCAATTGCAGGGCTCCAAATATGTTCTTGACAAGTACAAGGAGGAGGAAGCGAAGCTTTGAAATCTAAATGTAGAAACTGTAACTTGCTGATTCATTCTATAACCGTTCCTTCGTGTATAAAACTAGATAAAGATGTGAAGGAGATGTAATGTAAACAAATGGGAATACTGCTGTGCATGTGGGCTTCCCGAGCTTCCTGTGCCAGTGCCACTCCAGTATTTGATGACATCACGAGGTGTAACACATGATCAAAGCTGTGGCGTGAGAAGAAATGGCTGTTTGATGACTTTCTGGGTCACAAGGCTGGGGGTCACGACAGTCGTGACCTTCACGTTCCTCATCTCCCCCCTCGCCTCCTCCTCCTCCCCTCGCCTCCTCCCCCGCAAACTCGTCCCCATTTCAACCGACAAAACTGTCATCGGAAATAATAGTTATCTCAGATTAAAATCCAGCTCACTAATCCCTCAAATATCTTGCTATATTTTCCTCTCTGTATCTACATCGTCTCTTGAACGCTCAGTCAGTAGCAATTCATTCGTCTACATTCAATATTTCATCTAACTTTTTCCCACTATTTCATTCGGATAAATAATCAATACTTTTCTATGTAATTCTAGAGATGGCACCTTCCGCACCTACCACGACGATGTCTCACAATACTGCCAATGTAGCGCCCCAGCAAGCAGCACAAGTTCAGCCAGGTGGTC
>QOVE01005922.1:7536-28046 GCA_003521275.1 Tricholoma sp. MG99 | reverse complement strand
AATGTGAGCAAGCAATAACCAGGATTATTGGCCTGCTGGCCAGTGACAGAGTCGTGGGCAGGGTGTGGAATCTTAACGCTGACCGGATCCCAACCCATGAGTGTGCAGACCTGTTTAGCGTATTCTTCGTCCATCCAAGGTTCTATTTCGCCCCACCAAAGAGTGCAACGAGAAGTGTGTGAGCTAGCGGGAAGCGGGGGGGAATTTGGGGTAGGATTGTGTTGGGCGTGACGGTAGATGCTGGCGTCTCTGTCGTTATTAAAGGTCGTTGAGCTGTATACGGTGTTCTGGGGCGAAGACGAGAGGGGAGGAGGAGATGCACGGCGGTTATGGTGGTTGAAAGAAGAGAAAGGTTGATTCGCATTGGTGTTGACATTGTGTCTATTTGGTCTTTCCATCCCATATCCATACTCCCTTTCTTGCATACTTAATGATCGTGGTACGCTCCCAGCGTACGAAGTATGACTCGAGATTGCTCCCGATTGTTGGCGATCCTGTGATGAAAATCCCACATATCCTGTCTGCATGTGTTCGCGCTCGCTGTTCTTGATGTTTCGAGGCCCGTTCAAGCCAGGGGGATAATCGAAAGCGCGTGAATCGGTGCGTGACATAACTGCTCGTACTGCAGATCCACCAAATGCAAATATCCACAGACGGAAAAGATAAGAAGGGATGTAGACGAGTCTAGACGAAAAAAGGAACAGCAAGAACGACGGGTCAAGAAGAAAGCAGTCGAAATCGAAAACGGTGAAAGCTGTGATCTTTCCTATTTTCTGGGTGATAACAAAAGCTCGGCACAGTGAAGCACGAAATTTTCAAGTAGAGCAGACTGAACGGTGATGTGTAGCGAGGAAACAAACGAAGAACGGTGTTGCAACGACTAGAGAGCGACAAAAAGAGAACTGAATGGCGACAGCGAGAAGAGAGGGAAGTGTGGGAAGCGGATAGAAGGAGGCAAGGCGGTTCCAGACGGAAGGGACGGTAGAGATGGCTTGCACTTAAGGAACCGCCGGAAGATGGTTTCAAATTAGCGGAGTACCAAGGCAGCGGATTTCCCGCGCCTTCTGACTATCATCCACAGGTTATAAACGATTTCAAGAGCTGTTCCTCCACATCAGGATATTCAACTGGCATCACCACCTCGACAGTTGACCGGACAATATTGCGCTTGTTCTCTGCCTCGCTGGTCTCCTAGCTCGAAATCCATTGTTCTTCATGTCCAAATATAGGTGAATTGCCAAACAGATGCCTTTCATAGCGAACAATGGGGTTTGACCTCCAATATGGCGAGTGATAGCATTTGTAGATCTTCAACGTCGGCCAGAATAGGTTTTCCCAATGTGGCACAGGACAAAATTGTGTAACCTTGTGGGTCCAGTGGCTGTGCTGCATTTCTGATTCAAGTTCAGTCAGACAAGTTTCCCATCGCTCAAGTGTCCGTGTAATGCGTGGGCAGCATGGTACATGGTATGTTTCAATGGCTAAGTCATTTCGGCGCCGCTGTGCTTAATCTCTAACACTAATGATTTTTTTCTGGCAAATTACAGGCCACGGTTGCTCCTTGACCCGATGTTGATCTTTAAGTTGGGCGGATATGATTCAATTGTGCTGCTGTAAACCACCTATCCAAGATGTTCTCAAAATTCACCGTTTTGGTGTCTCTTTAATGCTTTCTGTACGCTGAAACAAGTCATGGTAATTCATCGCTAATCTGCGTGGAGTCGCCCTTTCGTCACGGCAATACTCCCCATTGTCCTGTCACGTTGCGGAAACGGGATAGGTCGCGATGCATCTCAGGTCTTGGTCATGACCAAAGTTTGCAAGCCATCTATATCTGTACTTCTGTGAGGCTCATTCATTGCTATTGTTCACAAGCAGAGTAATCGCACCCCTCGTGGCATTCTTTTCGTGGATGCAGGAAACCAAAGGCATGGCTTCGGCACTAGAAGGTCAGTTTTGCTTGTTTATAGGAATGAACAATGACAGTTTCTAATATTGTCAACCAATCTACGGACAGTGAATGTGATGCGGCCAGTGTTCTCCTTTGTTCTGTCACGTCGCATCTGGATTCGAGGATATATGACTCAGACTAGGTCCTATGAGATTGCGGCACATGTCCATCAAGTAATAGCTACTCACCGATCTATCCGAAACTTTGCGGGCGCTGTTCAGAGGCAAGATTCAGCATCCTACTACATGACGGTCTGAAACATCTATCTGCTACATCTTTCAAATCAAGAGATTGATAACGTGGGGATCATCTTGTGTATACTATGACATATGTTGTAAACACACTGAACTGCGCTTCTTATCTCTGATAGAACCAAGTCGAATATGGCACAGTCAATGCGCACCCTTGTCCTGCTATCCGCATCACCGGGCCCACAGTCTTCACATCTGTATTCGGTGTTAAGCCACAGAGCAGTAGTATGTACAGGGACCTGAGTCCTCCAGAGAAATATAGGATACTTTAACGCTGGCCATCATGTTAGCGGGAGACAATGTTTTCATTCCTGTGGTCCGAGTCTAAGTCCTGTGTGGTGCGCTTGGATAATGATCTCCGTCAACACCGACACTGTGTCCCAGTCGGTCATGTCCATTTCCATATCAAGCATAGTCGCCGTCAGGTTATTCTCACATCCCTCTCACGCCAATTATCTCACAGGTCCCCTTAGTATGACTCGATCGCGTAGACGCTTGACTCATTCACTCACAGTCGGTAAGTAGAGGTACTAGGTAAAGATACATGCTGTCATGGCTGTTGGCACTTGCCGAGCTCTCTGAGTCCTCTCGCAATTTACCCAATTCCTGGCTGCCGGTGCGTTTTCATGTTCACCAAGGACTGCACTCGTAAGTTATCCTGTATGACAGGTATCCGAATCGTCGTAAGTGGGCCGTCATACTAATCAAGTCGTAATTGTAAATATATATAGTCGCAGCTCATGAACAGTTACTTTCAACTGATCTTTGTATGTTATAGTCTCATACATAAAGGCCTAATGCAGAATACTTCTGTCCGGCAACTCACTGACTTTTACTTGACTTGGGCAACAGCCGCTCAGCGCTCACACTTGTCACTCGGCCATCAATCATTGAATCAATGTCATCACGACCGCCTGGGTTTGGCCTGGGTTGTTCTCGAGCGCTTTGACTCAATGACGGAGGCTATTAATTTATTACGTGGAATATATACTTTTTACTAGTAACTCGGGTTGGCCTTACAACCATGTAGCTCATGAATCAGAATTTGACCAGAATAAACTTACTACTTCTAAAAAAAAGCCAGGTTGGAATGAAGCCACGTGGTGCTTACTACACTGCTTAGTCAGCATCACACTGGCTTCGATGTATTTCCTCAGCTCAGCTGTTCGTCGACTCCCGAGATTGGCCTTCGTTTTCTTGGTCTGATCCTTTCTTATCTTTCTGGATTATTCCAAGATCTCGTCGTTCTTACTGGGACGTCGACAAAGACATCTTTAATTCATTCAAGAGCGCGACGTTCAAGGCAATTATTTCACCCAATTCAAATCCATCCACAATATGCCCGTGCGCAGACCATCTGCGTCTGCTGGGTCTATCCCAAATTCTTCTTCACGCGCACATAGGAGCAACGATTCCCACCATGCTATTGGGATGGGACCTTCACAGTCGCACTCTCTTCAGTCCCTGGGTGCTTCGGCGACGCCTCAGCAACGGGTCGTGCAGGTTTTGGTAAATAGGCTAAAAAACAAGGTGTGTAAAAAAACTGGATCATTTTGTCGTGTTTAATGCTTACTATTGCATTTAGTTGCCTTGTAACTCCGGTGTTCCATTGGACCGTCTAGAAGCAGACAGTGCGACACAGCAAGCCATCGAAACTCTTGTTGATCTATCGCATGATTCCCTCGATATCATTGCATGGGCTCTCAGCGAGTTGTTGGAGCGGCTGGCTAAGGTGAGCGTACTTTGACACGTTCTGCACGTTCGATTATCTTATCCTTGTGCAGCAAACCGACACAAACGGGCTGTTGTCCATCGAAGTCTTGCAATCACAACTTTTCGTTTTGAAGGTTTTGTCCACGACAATGGCTGCCCGCTGGAACTATCCACGTTCAAGTTCTCGTTCAAGCAACAACCATTTCATGCCTTCAGAATTCTCTGCGCAAACCACACCTGGAAAGCGGAGTCGTCAGGCGGGGTCAGATCATTCTATTCCTCCTCCCGCTCTTCAAGATCCTCAACCTCTGGATGACATCTGTGCCAAATATGTCCTTAGTGTAATGGTGTTATACTTGCGGCAGACATCTTCGCCTGAATGTCCGTTGATGCTTCCCACTTGGTACTGCGATATCTCGTTCCGAGATTTCGAACTCGTGCAGGAAATCGCGGATGGCTTGGATGGTTTCACAACGCCTTCTTCGTCCGCTGAACCTTTAGGCTCACATGGATCTGCCTTGCGGAACCAAGCTTCGTCCAATTCAGTCAGGTCTACAAAGAATAGCATCACCACTTCGACGATACAAATCCCTCCATCGAAGACGTTGTACGAGAAGACTCACATGTCCTTGATCAGATCTGCGCTCCCAGTCAATGAACTGATCACCAAATATGCTGGTCGCATAGTATTTCATCTTTCAGCTTCGAACTGGAATGGGGTTTATAACCGTCTACGCACCAAGATTCATTTTCTTGCCAGCAATTCTTCTGAGAATCCTGATGTTACTGATCTGCAACTGATTGCACACCTTGCGCTAGACAAACAGCGACTCGTTCAGCTTCTTAATGGTGTGTCACATCTCATGAGATCTTTGAATCAAGTGGCTCGATTGACTCAATTAATGTGCAGAATTGTCTTCTCTGCTGGTCAGCATGAACCGTGAATCTCAAATTGCAATCGCGGTTCCTCTTCGCTCGGCCGTGTGGAGCTGGATCACCACGTTCCCCGCAGAGTTCAACGAGGCGATCCGAATTCGGGGCAGAACAGAAGGCGCGCCCGAACGTGTTTTTGATTTGCTCTACTCAATGAGCTTGACGAGTGATGAACGAGTATTCTGGCCCACGCTTGCGATTCTCAACTGTATAAGCTCTGAGCGGATATCGTCTGAATTCCAGATCAGCTATTCTGGTCCTGTCAAGGCCTCCAGAAAAGTACATGGTCCTCAGTCTGCTGCTGAACAGCTGTTAACTGAATTGTTTTCCAGGAAATGAAATTTGGAGAAGGCGTTCTCAAACACGCGACTGGGCACTCTAAGCTGTCAGAGGTCGCCTTGGTCTGTCTTCTGGATATGTGCCGAGCAGCCACCTATGTGAAGGAGGAGGGGGAAGTTCCCTTGCGAATGGTCGCGTTCGATATCGCCCACGAGATCAAGGTATGTATGGTCACTCATTTTATTTTTTGGTCGTCATTCGATATTTTTTCCCCTTAGAGCGCCTTATCCTTAACCCATACCCGAAAGCCATTTTGGGAATCTAACGATGTAATCGACGTTGCGATGTACGCTGAAGCTCTGGTTGCAATATATAGATTTTTGCCTGAAGAGGACGCATTTGCACTATTTACCATCTGCGCGGAACCGGACCGCTCGGACGCTGTCAAGACTTGCGTCGTGCGCGCATGTCTGACGCTGGCCTTGGAAGCAGGCCGTATCAAGTGGCAAAAGCCCCTGGGCAAGCTAGAAGATGCGATGCGTCTTCGCTTTCGAGACCTTTTCAAGAGCGCAGGTCTTCGCCGTCCAGAAGTTGATCAGTACGGCAACACGAAGCGGGCCGCTGCTCGACCAAAGGCTGCACGGACAGTTGTCCAACCACTTTCTGATCGCGAGGTTCTGATGCTTGGTATTCTGTCGGTTTGGCGGACACCTTTCATGTTCCACTTCAAAGATATGACTGTTCGGGAGATCGAGGATTGGGTAGACACAGTAGACATGATGTGGGAGGGACCGATTGACAATTGCGTCAAGATGTCTTGTTCAAGCACTTTTGCAGTGGTTGCGGAGAGCGTGTTTTCTGCGCTGTCAGACGATCCGCCTCAAAAACCAGAAATGTTCAACTTTATCAAGTCCGCACTGTGAGTGCAAATTTTGTTTGTATGCATTGGAATTGCTACTAGACCTTCGTTTCTGTAGTCCACCGGTGTTGACTAGTGTTGTGACGCATCTGCTAAACTCAAGGACGGACCTCGAGGGGCAGCGACTGTGGATCAACCTCGCACATCAGGAAATCGAGTTGTTTGTGAGGAAGACAGACGTGAGCCGTTCTACTTTTGCGAGTCTCTTCCTTTTGTCCCTAACCTCCTGTAGTCTCTGGCTGCGAAAGAGATTCAATTAAACCCGAAGCGAGTGCAAGCTTTTGCACTAGCTGAGATTTGCTTCCTTGTATATCTTACTTCGGTAGACAGCCAAGTGTCGCACTTGGCTGCTAAAGGTCTCCGCTTACTTTCGCATGCGGAGCGTCAGCCAGATGCACCTATCAACAATATTTTGACAGATGAGGATCGTTCCAAGCGGAATCCTATATACGAGCAGCTTGGGGATCCAAGGGTGATGATTGTTGGTATGTACATGATTTTATCAGAGCCTGTAGTTTTTGTTTAGCGCTCGTTTTTGGACGGTAGGTCGAGTTGGCCATCAGAAACGTATCCGGAAGCTTGTACGTTTGATCTCGTATGCGTCGGCTGCACATGTCGCAGTGTGGGTAGAGTGTTACTGGAGGTGGAGAGCACTTTCGGAGATTATATTTGAGAGTCTAGCAGACGGTGCAGACGGAGCAGAGAACCAACGGCCGCCAACGTTGCAGGAGGTATGCTTTATGCCTGCAATGCAATCTGTCGTGTCAATTCCTGAATAGTTTTTTCTTCTGTCTTCATCACAGGAGCATCTTTTTCAATGGCAAAATCTTACTCTGTTTCTGGCTGCCCTCGGTGGAGCGTGTGTCCAAGAAAATGTGGATCTGACGTCGTTGGCAAATGTTATTCCACCGCATGCTATTCCGGATAATATGCGCGTGATACAGAATCCCATACCACTGGTCACAACGTTTATTACCAGTCTAACGAATCTCTTGATAGCCCAGGATACGAGGGTTCGCGATACTGCGAGAGAGGCACTTGGTGTGGAGCTTAGTCCACGGCTATATTCCAAACTCCTCAAGCACTTAGATGAGTGAGTATCTGCTACTTTATCTATTGCTCGTGGATTCTTACCTGTAGGGTGCTAGAACAATACGAAGTATTGAAGAGGGTGCCGGACCAGAGTTAACTGACGCTTATCTCTTATTCCTTGATCAGGTGCGTTTGTTCATCCTTGTGGCTTGCAGCCGGGCTCACTCATTTCTTTGCAGTTTATTGCTGTCCTGAAACTCTTGGTTGAAAGTCCCCAAGCCACTTCGGAAGGCGTAATGGCCATCGACATCAGTCCAACAATGCTTACGCTGGCGTCTTTCATGGCGCGCTTTGATGACTCGGAATCCTTCCGGTTGAAAATCAAGTTCTGTGTCATGTGCGAGAACGTGTGCGACCGCACCGACACATTGACGTTGCGGAAAGATAGCTGGGCGCGGCATCGTATTCTTGATATGGTCATCGATTGGATACAGCCTGTTAATGCATGTGTCAAGATTTTCTATTTCTGATTATAATGGCAGACTTACAACCATGTTATTAACAGGGCCGAGAACGGGACCAAGCTGAGATTCAAACCGAGTTGAACACGGCCTGTTTGCGCACTTCCGTAAAGTTACTAGATCGTCTACAGCTTCGTCCGGTCGATGTCTCAAACACTGGAGATGACACTGTGCACGTTGTCTCTAGGTTGTTCAATAAGTATTCTGGTGCTTTGCTGCAAGGACTTGAGGCGTGTCGAGTGTCGAATCCTGTAGGCCTGCACCTCTTCCCTCGATCTTTGATTCACCTTTGCTTCATAGACTTCTGACAGCGCTCCGGACGCCGACTGCGACTCAGGACCTAACGTGAGTCAAACACCTCTGTCCAGACGTTCATCCTAACATATATTCTAGAAAGCGCCGGATTCACCCCGAGAAGCAGAGCTCAGACAGCTTGTTATAACGGGATTGGCCTATCTAGTCAGCGCAAACACTGAGAGCGGCTTTAAACAGTGCCTGCCTCTTGCATACAACCAAGACAACCAGAAACGGACCATTTTCGCCCATGTCTTCGCACGTGTTCTCAGTCAAGGGACTAAATTTAATCCGGAAGACCGCTCGGCCAGTCTTGTTTCTCACAATCGCCTTTCTGAGGTATGTTGTGCTAATTAACAGTGTCCCAGCGAGAATGCTGACTGGATACTATAATGATTTAGCTAGTCAAAGGGTCGGAAGTAAGTTTTTCCTCATCGTTGCTGAATGCTCGCTAATCAGGACACAGATGGTTTTGGCTTTGACGATCTGCGAAATATGTCCACCGTCTGAGGTCGAGATAATGATATCAGTCTTGCTAAATGTCTTCGACACACGCGCCTCGCTGCTAAATCTGATTAAACTTATGATTGAGCGAGAGGTTTCGCACACAGGTATTATAATCAGAGCCATAGTACTGTCGTGCATGAACTTAATAGTTTCACAGATGTGGAGGCCAACTTGTTCCGGAGCAATTCAACCTGCACACGGTTTTTATCAGCTTTTGCAAAGATCCATGGTTACAACTATTTGCGAGATTTAATCCAGCCTCTAATCAAGACCATGGTGGATATGCCTCCTGGCCACGGGTATGAGCTAAATCCTGACAGAGTCGGTGAAGAAATAGCCAGCAGCAACCAGAGGAACGTTGAGATTGTTGCGACGTCCTTCCTCAAGATTGTCACGTCCTCAGTACCGGCTCTTCCAGCGTAGGTCACGTTCTATTTTCTGCAAGTGATGGTGACTCAGCTGCTGTCTAGTATGTTCCGTGAAATCTGTGCACACATTGCGAAAACAGTGTTAGTAATGAGTTGAATCGGCCATATTTTTTGCCTAACCTAATGTCAGTGTCGGAGTATGGCCAGATTCCAAATTTGCTGCTACTGGAGCCTTTATATTCCTGCGGTTTGTTGCAATCCATTTGAGCTTCAGATATAGCTCAACAAGTCCTGCAGGTTTATCTCCCCGGCCGTTGTTTCGCCTGAGACCGTGGATGTGGAACTGCCAGAGGATCTTGGTGTGACAATCAGACGTGGACTTATGGTGGTCGCGAAGATTATTCAGAATCTAGCTAATAATATTTTCTTTGGGAAAGAGGCCCATATGATCACTCTTAATCCTTTTCTGAAGGAAAATATCACCAATGTGACGCGCTTCCTGAGCGAAATCAGTGTACGTCGCCTTTGTCTAGCATGTATTTCATTGGCTTAATTTGATCGACGAGAAAAGAAGTACCCGTCAACATCAACGACCTTGGAAGACGAGAATGACCAATGGCTTGGGACGACTTCTGATGATACGGATCTCATCGTACTACACCGTTTTTTCGACAAGCACGCTGACAAGATTGGCAAGGAACTGCTCAGTTTATCAAAGCCTTCAGGTGAAGGAGATCCGGCTGCAGTGAATGGTAAACGTGCTTGGGATAGTCTCTGTGCATTGCTTGTGGACCTTGGATCCCCGTTGGAGGTACCGCGGCCCTCTTCCTCACCCTGTGCGGAACATAAGGAGTACCTCGATTTGATGGCTCGCTATGCCAGACGGGATATATCGTCAGTCGAGAATATGTTTTTAGAAACCGCCGTACCTCCGGTATGTGCCGTTTTTTGTGTAATGGAGTTTGTTACTTATACCTGTTACAGGGGCAACCAGCTATTTTTGTCTTTCAATTATCAAGGGTCGACGTAGAAGCCCTTGATATTCATCTCCTCATGTTCCACATTCTAAAGGTACGTATCGGTCTAATCATGACACATAAGCTGGGTCAGTCTAAATAGCACGCCCAGACCCTCACTCTCCCTGCTTATCAAGATCGCCCGTTCGACGTCATACTGGATTGTACCTCCTTCACGTCCATTTCCGAAGTCCCCCTCCAATGGCTAAAGTATTGCGCCGAGTTAATACCATCCGACATTCGTTCCCGCTTTACAACTACACACATCTTGAACCCCAACGCTCTGACGCAGAAGTATTTGCGACGGTTGTACAACGTTACTGCAGGTTTGTCATATATTCTTACGTTGCGTTCTCGTATTTGACTTGTACTAGGAACTCCATTCTGTACAGCTGTGCGAGCTTACTCTTCGGTTCTAGAACTTCTGGAGCATGTTCCCGATACGGTGCTACCCCAGCTCGTCTACCCAGGTTAGTCAATTTTCTGATGCTTTACTGCCGGATCTAATGTGTACCAGTCTCCCTGGAGCAGGATCCTCCCGAGGTATTTCCGCTAGTGAAAATGAAATGCCCTCAGCTTCGTCCTATCATCCTTCAAGTCGGCAAAACTCACCTTCGCATTACCTCAGTAAGCAACGTTATCCTTTCAAAATATCGTTCTAATCTGGTATAGGTGAAAACGCAACCTATATCCCCTGGTTTGTCTTGTAAAGCCACTGAAATAATTCCTCTCTCGGATATTAGTGATATTTATAATGTTTCTACGGGCATCGAGCATGAATTTATTATTCGACGTACTCGACATGGTGTCACGGTGTACTTCTCTTCACCCTCGAGGGATGCAATCGTCAAAGTCTGTCCCCATGCTTCTGTATGCTTCTTGCCTCACCTTTGTCGTAGACTATTCGATCCGCAAAAGGCCGGCTAAAAGACGTTCCGATACCATTGACTGAACGCTTTTCTCGTTTCTCTAACGTTCCCGCGACGTTACTTCATATCGGCCTGCTTAGTGTCGACCTAAACGACGAGGAACTGCGCGGTGCTGCTTATGATCTTTTAGGCGCAGTATGCGTTTACCTCAACTACGACAAAAGTCCCATCGTTGCTTCCAAAGGTTTGTCGGTCTTGCATGTGTGCTTTACGCTACCTGAACTGCTTCACCTGCAGCTGGTTTCATTCCGGGGAATCCTAGTGAATTTGTGTTTCAACTGAGTGGACGGCTGGCAGACTTTGCTCCCGAACTGACGCTCGACTTCATTAGTGAGGTATCAGCTGCGATGCCTGGGATGCCTAATGATTCGCGACGCATCGGCTGCATATATTATATGAGTCCTTGGATTAAGAATCTTTCTGTTTTCTCGAATGCGACAAGCCTTCACTTTGAGCGTTCAGGCTCAAGATTACGTGATTGCATTCGAACAATTTCGGAGCTGTCTGCGAATTACCCGGCAGTATGTACGTTTCTTGACTCCAAGATATCATCATTAAACTTTTCTTCAGATTGCATCAACAGTCCAGAGGTATATCTGGGGTGAAGTAGGCAAACTTGACACGGTCGTCAAAGATATTATCTTGGATGAACTAGTACGGAGCGCAACAGACAGTGGTATCGGCAGCCCACGATGCGAGGCGATTGCCCATATCATTTCCTCATTATCATCGATTAGCGTTCGAGGACGCCTATATTCCAAACTACGCAAGGTCAGTCAACCACTGTACTGAGTTCCATTCTAAACTCAGACATAAAATAGGCTCTATGTAAAGCATATACCACCCCAATTTCGAATTCTCTCACAGATCACCCTAACTGGAACGAAATTTCCACTCTCATTCGGCTTGCACTAGTGGCTGGACCTTCATCTGCGCACACAACCTCTAACCAACTATACGTACCAGAAATTATCCATCTAGTCACCATCATCGCTGGTTTTGGTCCTGCACTTGTTCGAAAATCTGTTTATGGCATCATCATGAACCTGTTACAATCGCTATATGTATCGAACACCGAAGGGAGCCGCACGGATCTTCTGCAGCTTATCACGGAGTGTACGCAGTCTGCAACTCTGTATTTGTTTGGATTGCGCCGAGAGACTCCAACAAGCGAATATACAAGTGTTGATCCAGCCAATGACAAAGACGCTTTGGACACTCAGGAACGTCTGATAAGTTTCCTCGTCCGTATACTCGAGACAACGTCAGGCTCAAATGGTATGTAATATTTGGTGCTTCTTTGCTACCAATTTAATGACCTTTCTTCGAGGTCTTCTGAATGTATGGCGTGCTCGGTGGATGAGCCTCGTCACGTCCACTGCATTCCAGGTTTCCCCTGCTGTTCAGACGCGCTCGTTCATTGCGCTGGGCACTCTCGCCTCTTCAGATGTAGATGATGATTTTCTGTATCAGATTCTTGTTGCATTCAACGCTGCACTGGGAAAAGCCAACGAAAATCATACAATGTCGGTTGTCAGCATGCTCCGCTGTATGTGCAAGGTTGTACCAGCGCTGTCAGAGACATCAAGATATGTCCCACTCTTATTTTGGCTGGCTGTTTCTCTCCTGCAAGCCAGCCATCTTGCGTTCTACGTGGAGTCCACTCAGTTAGTGCGCGTAACTTTGGAGACCATGGAGCAGCGAGGGATGTTTAAGAAGGACGGTGTTCAAGCAGTATTACTGGAGAGCCGACTTCAGCTTGAGCAGATAACATCGCAGTTGGACGACATCCTCAAGCTATCGTTCGAATCCAGCTTTTCCTTCTCACTAGCCTCCATCATTTTCAAAGGCATCCGTCATTCGGGATTAAAGAATTCCGCCGAGGCAGTGCTGCGGAGTCTCCTTTCTATTACGGTGCGCTCTCAAGCAAACGATGACCTGCCTAGCGGATTCAGGGACAGTATCTCAGTCGATGCGCTAGGCTATTTCCTTGCGCTTTTACCGCTTTCTACGACCTCTGCCTCTTACCGTCGTCTGCTAGATAGCTGCAATATTGACGACGCCTGGCTACCGGACGCTGGGCTCGAAGTAACCGAGGATGATGACTGTAAAACCCCTCGGATTTCGCCAGCTTTTCTTGGCATCAATGATTCGAGCATTGCGCTTCTTGTGACCACATTTGTTGGTACTATACTTACAACTGCACAAGGAGATGATATAGAGACTGAAATGCTTTGCTCTCTACTATCGGATATTGCAAATCATTATCCACAGACTATCGCGATGGCGTATGTGTCTAATTTCCCTGTTCTTTACTTAACTTAACAATTTTACCAGATACGAAGGTCTGCAAGATCGAATCAAGGACACGTTCGCAAACTCCTCTAACACATCCATCATTCGATCTACCTCGAACATTTTCCGAGTCGCGCTACAAGAGAATTCACGACTCGGTACGCTCAGGAACTCGGCATCTACACTGACAGAAGAAATTACCCCTGGGCCAAGCCGTACCCACCTGAACGCGCTTGATGAGCTTGGCTTACAAGGGTTAGCTAGTAATTTCCAGTTCCTGCCCCCCAACCGCGGACATGCGACCAAAATGATTAACTGGATACCTGCGTTGGTTACTCTCATAATTGCATAATTGCAGCTATAATCTACACGCCCCTTATGATCTGGCCAGGCGCCCTCACGTCGTCACTCCCTATTCCACTTTATACACTGTTCACGACGTCCCATAGTTTTTCATAATTATGTTTTCTTCACCTAATACTTAGTGATGTACATTCTAATAGAGTTTAGTCTTTCCCCATCTGACCCCGCCGCTTAACTTTACGCAAACGGATCATGCACATGTCTAACTCTAAAATTATACGGAGTCACATGTCTTGTCGAGGTCTCATAGAGACGATGACATTCAAGGCTCGGACCGAGTACATGCCACTCTGAAGCTCCAATTCATAGCTTGGACCATACCCACCACCTACTTCCCCTATGACTACTAACTTCCGTCCAGAACAGCGACATTCTCCAAGGCCGAACAGTCTTTACAATGCCACGACGACCATCGATGACCTTACCCTTGCCTTGGACAACTTCTCCAGAGTGCCATCTCCGGAACTTCCTGCTGTCCTAGAATGCTGTTGTGGAAAGGAGGACTGCGCGAATTTGACTGGGTGGCTTGAGTCGAAGTCTCGCTTAGAGAGCCGATTGGTCCTGAGTGCAGGTGAGGCGGGCTTTTCGTCAGAGTTTGCTCGCCTAACTTATGTTCTTCAGAAGTGGGACAGGCTTTGCTGCAGCGCCATGAGGCATACGTGAGGCGACACGAGGTATGTTGTCGCACCGCAGTCCAGCATGTTTTAATTCACGCTGGCGCGTCAGATTCAAGGAACGCAGGAAACGCAAGAGCTTCAGGTCCACGACACTTCTTCCACAATAGAGTTACCTGGTCCTGAAATGTCGGAACTTGTTAAAGAAAAGGCTGTCCTGGAGAAGGTATATTTTGCCCGTCATTATACCCAGATCATACATCTAATCCATAATCATCCAGCGATTGAATCAAGCGCTGGTCAACATGGAGGTGACAGAAGCTTCAAGCAAGACCATCCTCCATGAGCTCCAGGAAGCACGAACAACGATATCTCGTCTTACGGCCAGTTGTGCTCGTTCTATCGGTTTGGAGAATCGCCTGTCTGCTGTCTTGCAGGAGAAGGACGATATGCAGCAAGAGCGCGACAGTGAGTTGAGCAGGGCAAAGTTGGCAGAGTCTCGACTTACAGCGATGAAAGACAAGACAGGTTTTGATCCCATCTATCATTTTTGAATTATTCCATACTAATCTGAGGCCTTAGCAAAATTGCAATCCGAAGTTCGACGGCTACAAGACGTGCTGGAAGAACGAAGACTGCACCGGTCGGAATCTTCAGATTCAACATTACAGGATGCTCGTGCTCGTCTAGATGTACTGAACAAGTTGGTAAGCTTTGTTAACAGTTTCCATATCGACGAGAACTCGGCTCAAACACAAGCTGACTAGCAAACAGGCCAGACCGCCATGGCTGAACTCACTGCTCTCACCCATGTGCTTGAGTCTTTGGTCAACGACAACGAAGGGCTGAAACACGATAATGCAGAATTGCAAAATCTTCTGGTAGAATCCCGTGAAGAAACCCACCTCCTACAGCAGGAAGTAGAGGAACATCGAGCGAATTCACCATTGCAAGCAGGTAGTAAGCATTGGTGTATTTCTGGCGACATCTTTACTCACAGCCATGAAGTCGGCCCTCCCCATCTACAACCACGTACAATTCCAATCAGTGCTCCGTCATCACTGCTCAATGAACATGCCGTAAGCTCTGCGTCTATCTTTCTTACTTTTTACGTACTCGCCCTCTTCAGCTGCGTAGTTCTAGTCGCCGGAGCTCAAGCATAGGACAAAGATCTCGTCGTTCGTTCGTAAGTTGATGATGGTTGCAGTATACCTTGCCTTTTATTTACTATCGTCGAAGGAACCATTAACTCCGGAAACACATGTACGCCCTCTATCTCCAGCCGATTCATTGAGGCCTCCAGGCAAAGCCAACCAGCCCAAACCCCAATATCCATCCTCCCATATCAGTATCGAAATCGAGGAACCTGCCAATAGTGATGACCCCCTGTCGTTATCTCTAGAGAAGGCCTATATCAATCAAACATCTCTCCTCTCCCGCTCACGTGGTGTGCAAACCGAGGACTGGGCAGGTTTGGCTTCCCTGTACCCTGTGCAGTCATCCTTACCCTCTTCTTCTCCGCATGACCCTCGATCTGAGTCTTCGTCATTTTCAGACTCTCCGTCGTCTAATCTATCTACTCTTCTGGAACGGATGGCAACATTACACATCCGGGTAGTACAGGCGGACGCCCTTACCCTCGCAAATCGCCTAAAGCGGCAACACCTCAAAGGTGCTGATATTGGACATCTCTCCCGCAGCACCATTAGCAACATCCTTTCAGAGGTGACTAGTCTTCGAACCCAGTTCCGATTCCTGCTGGAGGACGACAAGATAGTCACCCCTTGTACTCGCAAGGACTTTCGCATATTCTTCAAGCTGTTCAAAGACATCTTTACAGATATGGGCGACATGCGCGTGACCCTTAACGACGTTATACTTGACCCATCAATCGCTCCGCGGGTCAGTGAGCAAGCTTTACACCTCGACAAGCAAGTCACTGAAAGAAGGGAGAACGAACAAGATGGTACGATATCAGCCGCTGCTAGTGGATGGATGGCCCCGATCTCGAAACTGTTCCAAGTGAGAGGAGACAATCCTGCAGAAAAATCAGGTATCATCCGCTCTGCAAGTGCCCAAGGAAAGACACGTCCACCGCCCAGAGTCATCCCCAAGTTGGGACCTGCGCTGTCGGCTTCAGCGATGACCGTCAATGTCGAATTCTCAGGAACTGGTGTCGGTCGATCAACAACAAGTACCATTGCATCTCGGACGCCACGGTCTGAGAGTGCATCAACAACTCAGGGTGTTTCTCCAGGCGTAATGAACATATTTGCAGGAGCGCCCCGGGCGCCCACTGATCCTTGGGTTGTCGTTCCGAAGGGTCCCCGCCGGGTCCAATCATTTATGCAGTCAGATGTGTTGAACCCTGCATCCCTCAGAAGATCAGGCACAAGCGGCAGGGGCATGGGAAGCATGCTTTCTCGCGAGGTGGATGCAGTGATTGACGTCGGGGGACCACAACAAGAGGACGAAGAAACGGATGAGGTTGGACCTCTCTTGCAGCGTACGCTACGCCGTCGTGGATTATCCGATTCATCCATCCACTCAACATATATGAGCCATGCGGATGAACCCCGGACTTCCCCATCGACTGCAATGGCTGGTGGGGAAACATTACCACCTCAGAGGGAACGTCCTTCTGTCTTCCAAACCCTCAGCAGAACAGTGCAGAGCTTTCGCATAACTGCAGGCCCGCTATCTGGAGCTGAGAGCAGTGGAAGTACACCCAACGTCTCACCACAGAAACCATCAAGCGGCAATTCTAAACCTCAACCGATACAAATCCATGCACCGGTCCCTAGCCACCTTAACTTACTCCCATCTTTGCCCTCATGGGCAGCTAGTACCGCAGACGCTTTACTCGATTCCAAGCCGAGGAGCGATCTGTTTCTACCCAGCAGTTTCCGGGACCAATGGGCACGTCGACTTGACCCAGGGGCACATCCAAGCCATCACGATTTTTTCTAGCGTGCATAATTGACTCACTCGATATTTATTGTATTTCAATGTCACCATAATGGATCACATTGCATTCTTTATTCACGGGAGCAAACGTATCACGGCGTTTAGGACCGGGAACCCATGAAGTCCCATCAGGGATGTACAAACTTGTGATACATATCTAGGATTTTATCCCCGTGCCTAAATGCGTTAAAGTTTTTGCCTTGAGACGGAAGCAAATCGTAAGTACCTCCCGATACCACCATGCTTTAAGCAGCCTGGGAGCTGATTGGAACGCTATCAAAATGCTTTGCTGTCATAAACATGGATCGTGAGAGATAGGTAATAGCGGCTTCGAGCGTGAGCATAGTCTAAAACTTTCTTAAGACTAGGCGAATCCCAAGTTCTAACTCGGCAACAGCAAGAAGATGGTCTACAAGAAGCCAGGACTCTCGTCACGAACCTCATGACCTGGAACCGATAAGTTGTTTAACTTTAAATGTGTCAACAGTCGTGTGCACTCAACGCGCAGTGCGCGTGACCGAAAACATGTTATACAGTCTGAGCCTAGGCATTTATAACAAATAGGCCACCTTAAGATCTGAGAAGCCATGCCTACTGCGTAGGATGTTGAGGCCCCAGGGTTCAGAGGGCTTTGTATAAGCTGTCCCTGACTGCGCTCACCCTGAACTAAACATACGCGGCTACGTAAATTGATTCCATGTGTAATAACATCGGCACCGTTGACACATATAATAGGAATACGTAAATACAATACGTATATGTACTATTAATATTATTATGTAGGACAAATTTTCAGGGTCCATTGAACTGCTGCTTAACCTTGAGCTGTGCCCGGGTACCGCCGAAGTTACGGTTTGCGTGCAAGTGTTGATTTGTTCCGGGTTTACAGCGGGAGGAATTGGAGGGCCCAGCAAGTACTTGAATATTTGTTGAAGGAGCCTCAGTGATAAGTAATCGATTAATCGGCACCAGGCAGGAGTACGACATTTGTCATTAATATTAGCATGATCTACACGGGCAGGAACAAGATTGCCCAATTGCGATAGCCTGAGTATTCCGGCTAGAATCTGACTCGTGAGGTTCTTGCCGCAATGCCACCATCCATGGGGAAGTGGTTTCCGCATCGTGTTCAGTGTCTTGCGCACGGCCTTCTCAGATACTCAGAATTCGAAGCTTGGCTCGGCGAACCCCACTGGTCTTCCGATGATGAGAACCTTTTGGCTGTCAGCGAAAACCCCATAAGTCCTGCGAAACACATGGTTAATACCCCGCGACCCTGACAAACCTTGACTCGTTCTGGCATCATCGTGATATCGACCGTCCCTAAGTATTCTTCGTAGAAGGAAACACTCGCCAAGAATGCATGGCCTTTATTTAAAGATCCTTAGTGTCTTTCATCCCAGCCCTTCGTGCTTGCTTGTCCTCTTGCCTGTACTACATACCACGACGACACCAGCCTGCCAGTGAGTGTAGCCAACGAACTGCTCTTGCTATGACACGCAATTCAGGAGCAGTGAGGCTTCACCCCTGGGCTATGAAATTAAGCTGGAAATCCGAGCTTTCAAGTGTCACTCTTGGTAAAGTCTTGCCCATAAGCTTTCTGTTGTCACGACGTATTGAATCTTCCGTTTCGTCCAGCCAATGTCCTCTCTGGCGACACTTGTACTCCAATCAGGTGCACAACGTTCGTTTTGTATCGTGTCACATCTCAGAGCTAAAGCCGGCGTGTGCAGTTTAGCGGACTTTGAGAGGTATCTAAAATTCATTGTTCGTCACGGCCCATTTCCTTTGCATAATGCGGCAGTGACCGAGCTCAGACCTGTATAGGAACGCTCTGTAGAGACCCTTCAGTTTATTGTATGGTTCCAGGTGCCAAACATCACTCCCCACTTCCCACTGACATGCGACTGAACATATGAACTTTATGCGATGACAGGACTACAGAGAAAAATTTCCAAAGCTCCATTCATCAGAACAAGACTTTGTATTTCGCACGCCCTGTCGCGCAGATGTCGAGCGCCGTGCTGCCGAAAGCATTACAAACATGGATTCAATGGGGGATATGCGGAAGTTTCCCGTGGCTACATCGGCTAGCAATTGTCCACCATTGACACCTATGGGACCCTGCTCACCTACGTCATCACTCGCTGATGATGACGTTCTTCGAAGAACGGCATGTTTTCGCGCGGTTGCCACATTCCTCTCTCCAAATGCTGGGAAGGAATTACCGGTTGATGGAATGGTACGAGATACAGTCATCCGGGATTTGATGATGTATGACTGCCATCCCGATGTTGTGAGTTTCGAAGTCTATACATGTTTAACACTGGCTTTACGCGTCTCCCCAGTTTTTGCCTGTCTACGAAGAAGTTTATGACCTCCTCGAAAGGCACAGTCTTCCGGGTTTCCTTTCAATTGCAGCTGCAAATACCGATAGGTCAAACCAGACGCTAATGTGCGACATCATGTCAATCCTTCGCTCTCCTGGTTCGTACTTACAATGATTAGGCTTTGTGTTGGCTGTTTTGGGATTGTTGTCGGACTTACGGGCACTATCCTATTAATCATGCTATTGCCCACCCCGCCGGAAGCCAATCGTTTTTGGAGACTGTTAGCTGCCATCCCACTAGCTCTAGGCTCCATGCAGTGCTATGCCGGCTGGAGGGGGTATGCATCTACAACATACTCATAGATGTTAATTCTGACTTCCGTTTCCAACAGGTTCTGTGGTATACTATGGTTCCAAGGAATGACACAGTTAAGCGTGTGGGAAATGCAAGAGATGAGCGAGGACACAAAGACATTTATAAGTAGTGTAATCGGACCTCGAGGAGCGCATGCACTACTTGCAAATCCAACCACCAGTCGCAAGGCGAACCAGGAACGGGCTTCTAGTGAGTAAAATAGTGGTCCCGTACGTCGCTCACAATCTCTCCAGCCAGCACAGCCGAAGACGTCGTGACTATCGCACCCTTCACTAATTTGGAGCCTGGTCACTGGCATGATGCTAGTCGTTCACGTACCACTACGACGAAACAGACACATAATCACGTTAAACAGTCGATATTTGGGCCAGTGAGAGCGGTGCTAGATCCAAGAATCAAAGCAGTCCATCGTCGGGTGTTTGTTGATGTGGTGAAATTTGGGGTAGTTGTCATCCTGGTAGGTGTAAGGTCTCTCGCCCATGCCGTTTAAGTTGTCTGTGACCTAAGTCAGCGGATCTAGGTGTTCTCTGGAATCAACTTGCCGATTCCTGGTCGACGCTGTCACGGTTCTATGCACTAGGGCAATTTTGTAGTGTATAATTATACGATATTTAACTGGGACTATTTGTGGACTATGCATATAGAATTCACCTGGCACCACTGCCAGTGGCAACTTGCAAGAATGTGACATCCTATTGAAAGAGTAAAGCAAGTACTTATCCGGTTGTACACATAAATCGTAACGCTTGGTCTTGCACTGACTCGTACAGCGATCACAGACGATATGTAAGAGTATGTAAGTCGCTACATAAGGCCTTTTTATTATTACAGCCCTTTGCATAATTGCGTGAAA
>QOVE01005902.1:0-10404 GCA_003521275.1 Tricholoma sp. MG99 | reverse complement strand
GCCGTCCATACGTGAAGGATCTCTCCATACCTCATGCACGTCGTACACCGGGATAGGGTATACAGAAGTAGCAGGTGCCAGCCGTTCAGGGGGAGGAGTCGGGATAGCACGAGGAGGCGAAGTAATGGCCTCCGCTACCTCATAGCCCCGAGTTTGTTCCTGAGGAATTGGTACCTCCCTGGCTCCTCCCGAATAACCTGTCTCGGCAACGGTACGGAATGCCTCTGTGGGCGCCTCGACCGCCTGTGGAACTCCGACAATCTCTTCACCCTGTACCGGGAGATCAAAGTAGGATGCGGCTTCTCCAACAGGTGTAACGGGTCGTGTAGGGACGAATTCCTGAGCGACCGGAACTTCGATCGCACGCTCTTCAACGGTAACTTCCCCAGGAGCCTCCTCCGCCACAACGGATTCAACCAACGTCTCACTTGCAACTGCCTCTGCCTGTGGCTCAGGAATGTCAGGAGCAGGAGTGGCCTCGAGTGGAAGTTCAGGAAAGGCTTCCTCGACTGGACTATCGACAACGACGGCATTCTCAGCCAGAACTTCATCACCTGGAACAGGAGCATCCTCTGTTGTCGACTCTGGTTGCGCGAGCGACGGATCAACGATGACCTGCGGCTGCGGAAGCTCATCAGGTTCGTCTGTGAACCCACCCGGGCCGACAGCAGATGAATCCAACAACGGCGGTGGAACGTAGCCTTGCGGCGAGGTCGGCACGGCTTCTGCCGCCGGCTGGTCTGTAGAAAGGGTTTCAACGGGAGATGCAACGACCGGGTCTTGTGCAAGAGGAGATTGGACAACAGGAGGGATAGGATCCCCCTGGGTTAATGCGGCCTCACGTGCAGGGGACTCGGCAATTGGGCTGGGCTTGGTAGTTTGAGGGTCCTGTATCATAGCTGGCGATGTGTTAATGCCCTTGATGGAACTCTTGGTGGACACGGTGTCGTCGCGGTCTGAAGATGACGAACGTGGAGCAACGAGCGAGGAAGCTCGTCGGACCACGGTGCCCATGCGGGACCATCTGGACTTGGCAGGTGAGCTCATGGTTGACTAAGGGGAAGAGGTATGGATACAGCGCAGGAATGGGCGAGGACGAAGATCAACGAGTAGAGACGATTGTTGGTGGTGGTGGTGTCGGGAAGACAAGCAGAACGCTGCGCTTACGTTCTCATTATCTAGGTGCTGCCAGGAGGTTGCGTCGAGGCATGAGTGATGTGATGATGAAGTTATCGCGATTTCACAAGGATAACACGTTGTAGGGCATCCAGATAAAGGCGTGTAGATCATAACAAAGGTCCCTCCTCCAGACTCACCCTAAACCGAAACGAAGACAGCCGAATTCTATGCGCCCCGAGCCTAGTGACCAGTGATTTCATACTGCTAGATGAACCAGAGCTATCGATACACGAGGCGTTGGCAGGTGTAATGCAATATTGAGACGCAGCGTGTTCGAAGTCTGATCAGGATCATGGGGTTGTTTTGAAAGTCATTTGATTCCCAGCGTTTTGTCCCATGTCAGCCATCATCTAATCGGACGTCGGCGCGTCAGCGAGGTCCAGAAGCCTCGTTGCGAGCCTCGAGGTGAATGGAGATGACCGTCGAACTTCATAAATTGAACTTGAAGAGGCTGTGAACAAATACGAACACATATCAAGTTCAACTTCAAATGTGTCAACCACGATGGCACGCCTCCGCTTGATCTCATATCTACAATTCCATTTCGACGGACTCCGACGTCGACGGCCGCAAACCCTTATCCATGCCATTGTCAGGCCAGGAACCACGCGAACTTGAAAATCTTTGGAAGCTGGGGACTCGGACGCTAGTGAAATAACTGGAAGAATTTGGTCACCCAGCCTTCCTTCCTGTTTTCGCAGTACATAAACGGCAGCACGATCTCCTCACTCTCTTCACAACTAATCTCAGACTCCGGTGAAACCTTGACATTCACAACTAACTCCACCGGTCATCACGCAGAACCAGTCCAGCGTCAACAATGTCTTTGATGCAAACCATCACCCGAGTCTGCGTTTTCATGGGTAGTTGTGTTTTACTTGGAGTCTGCTGGAGGTCTACCCCGTCCCAGTGATTTCCCTCAAGCCTCCCGATATCCCACCTGCAACACGCATATGGATTTCGATTATTATAGACTTTGCAGCCACCTACTACCGCATATTTTCGAACGGACGATCTCAAGTAGCTTCAGCAAGATCTGGTGTAAATAAACTATCTACCTCCTAGTGGATGGACTGCCAATATGCATGATGGGAGTGGGGCCCGGTGCTCAGCCTTGTTCTATTGAATTAAATTCGATATTCTCCTCGGATGCACTCTCCACCCGACGGCACAAGCCAAGATCGCTAGCTACTCGCTTCTGTCCTGCCACTTTAGCATCTCGGGTTACCTAGATATGCACTTTTCTGGCTGATCCTATGGTTGTAGGGGAGTAGTAATATCTCCGCAAGCATCTATGGACCTCAGGCTCATTGAGATAACAGTTTCTCTGTGCGTTATTTGTTCTAGGAGATTCCGAGCCAGAGGAAGAAGTTGTTACCTAGTCACTCCAAGGTGTAAGTAAAGCGAATTTTGAGTGAATATAAGAGGATATGATACCGAACCGGAAGTTGCGTTCTATAGCATAATTGAGCGTAATTGGAATCGGGTAAATGCGCTGTTGAGACGTCATAACACCTGCTGCTGCTACCGCCCATTCAACGTATACCCTTTAGATGTTTCGTTCCAGGATGAAAAGCCAGATAGAACATCGAGATGCTGATAATCCATCATGTAACTCTAGCGATGTCAACGTCATATCGTCGAAGCTACTGCCAACAACTAGGAAACTTTCACTGGTCTATTCGATGAAGAGTTCAGGAGCTGCTTGTCAATTAGTGTATCAATTTTTCCATGAAGTACAGCGTTAACCTCCAGGGGCATGATACACACGCTCAAAGAAACATGAGCCATTCAGGTGGGCCCGTTTTTCTTCTAGAATTGTTGGATCCATAGCCCTCCGAAATCGGTTATCTGCGAAATGAAAGCTTATCTCACGAGTCTTTGATAGAGGCTGTGCTGAGTGAGCAGAGTAACATACCGCCACGAAAGTTCGATCTTTGCAGCAGATATGTAAGAATGTAGCTAGGAACAGAAAATTAAGCCACGACATACCCAAGAAAATAAGTGATCCTACAACAAAGATGATAGTGTAAAAATGGAGCCTCAAAGTCCATTAACATTGGTCGTAGAGCCTTAGTCTTGATCTAAAAAAAAAACAGCAAATGGAACAAGAAGGATACCCTTACCGATAGGATCGCCACCCAAATCCCGGGTGGACCAAATCCAGCAACCACACGACCTACAAAAACGAATTTGAGGGAAGGAGATACTGCGCATACATAGCAGATTTCCCAGCCCAAAACGTGTTATCGAATTTAAGAATATGAATTTCGAAGGAGCGATAGCAAGGATTTTCCCGAAGAACGACCCAACCTGCGTGGTTTCAGCGATGGACCCTGGTGGACCGTGGTTTCCCGAATTTGCTTCAAGACGACTTCCGTGGCTTCTACTAAGCGATGCTCGAGTTTTATGGGATATCACTACAGAGAACGTTGTCCTGGTTCCATTCTATCCACTCGTCGTCACCTATTTTGGGAGGGGGTTTAGCCTGTGGCTCTGGTAATTTCATCGCACTCACCATCGCAATCTACACATTCAGCATTTTTGGAGGATTGCCACTAGGATGTCCGCACAGGACCATGATATTTCCGCAGCTTCAAGTTGGAGGTAGCGAACTTGGTTTGTTTCGAACTATTTCTGTCATTGTCAATGTCCGAGTCAACCCCTCGGGTATATCCGGGCCCGCTAGTTTTCCATTTGGCCCAGCGCATGGCACACTCACAATGCCCAAACCTCTCAATTTTCTCCAATACCACCGGCCAGAGCTACATCTAGAAGATGCCCCAATACCAGCTCTAACACAAGAATCAAATCAGTTTGTCGCTTCCTCGTCTCCCCGGGCTGAGTAGCAGGCTGATCCAAAATCTCTTACGCATGTAGATGTATATGGAACCTGGCTTCTTACCGATATCCGAAGCCCCTTATACCACTGCCGAGGTCAAGGTGTGCTGCTGTGCTTGTTGCGTTGTTCGTTGGCCGTAAAGGTGACTTGTATGTGCTGCTAAGCCGGTACGTGTCTCACTGATGTGGCTGGACGAAACTCAGACACAACATGTTTACCCTTAACAGACGTTCTGCCACGCTGAGAACATATGCTGGGGATACCTCACTGCCCGGAGGAAAGGTCGATCCAGTAGATAGGACTTTCGAGGATACTGCTGTAAGTGTGAAGCTATTCTTCAACACGTAACTTGACTGAGTCTTACTTATCTGTTTAGCGTCGGGAAGCATACGAAGAAGTACATCGTACTTGTCTAACCCCTTATCCAGCTCTGACCGCATTTCAGTAGATTGGTCTCCCACAGGATCCGGACAAAGTTCCACTTCTGTGTGTTCTAGAGCCATTCGTAGCAAGCAATGACACCGTCGTTACTCCGTGAGCCTATCCTCCCATCCTCCCACCCTCCCATAAAACCCTTAATAACATCTGGAACTTAGTGTGGTCGTTTTACTTCTAGACAACACTATGACCGTACGTCTACCACTCTGCCAACTGTCTTCCTCGTAATCACGCCATACCTTGCTTTCTAGCCAATTTTAAATGCAGCGGAAGTCACCAGTCTGTTCTCACATCCGCTCGCCTCTTTTCTAACCACTACCTCTCCCTTCCCATCCGATCCCGAGCATGAGGAGGTTCCTTACTACTCTTACGTCGACTGGGAATCTACAGGGCCCAATGGCCAGGTGTGGCCAGGACGGGGCCATCGTTTTCTAACAGGTCGAGAGGCAGGCGGCATCAAACCTATATTTGGGCTTACATCGTACGCTATCATCCTCCGATTCCGTCGTACACTATTAATTCTTCCTTGTAATAGATCAATACTCGTACAGGTCGCGATGGTGGGATATGGCCGCCAACCCGAGTTTGAAGCGAAACCTCCGGGTGCGCCAAGTCGGGATCAGAGACTTGCATGGACGATGCTCCGAGGTCCTGCGTTTCGGGAGGCATTTGAGAAGGAGGGCATGAGTGTGGATTGGGAGCTGGTGAAGCGGATTGCGTTCGAGGGTGTAGATGATGAGGATCCTGATAGTGGGAATCAAGTCAAGTGGAAGAGCAAGTTGCCGGATGGTGATCAGACTCAGAGCAAAATGTAGGTTGGAACAACAAAGTATCAAATTTAGCAAGGAGGATAGGTTAACACCCTCGGATAAGGTATTCTTAGTTCATATATACTATAGTGGAAAATAAGTGATGCATGATTTTCATCCTCGGCCACCGCACTCGCCTACCTACTAGAAGGATGTCTTGGACGAGAGGATTCAGATGAAGGTAGTTCTGAAGGAAAATCGGTCCTGTAGGAGAAGGGTGGAAGGGCACAGATAACGAATACACCAGAACTCGAAAAGCGAAAAGACGTGTCGAGGATTAGATCTCATCTCCCTCGCTTAACTCAAACCACACGTCCAAATTGTCCCAGCAACGTTTCTGTTCTCTCTCCCAAGTTTTCCACCTCCGCCCCACGCACTTCTCACAAAATCCCATATCCTTCCACGGCATCTTCATCAACGCTTTGAATCCGCAAACCGGATCCCACTTGTACTGCTCAAAAACTGTTAAAAGTTTTGCATGCGCCCGATTTAGCAGTTTTGATTGCCTTGTTGCACATCCTGCTCGTTCTTCCTGAGATTCAGGAAAACAGTCGGTGAATTTATAGGGTAGAGAAGCTGCTGCGACGATCCAGACAGAGGTAAGCTTCTCGCGTGCTTTCAAGAGAAGTCTTCGGTCATTGATACCCCCCTCATCTAGTTCGAAATCCTGTCCTAGCCCCTCTGTGCGCACAAGCTCATATAATGCACGCTTTAGGACATATGGAACAGAGCATTCGCGAGCGAGAACTACTGTCTCCCAGGCAAAAGGAATTGGGGTAGCGGAAAGACGGGCCAGCTCAGGTGGCCACATTTGTTCGAGGAATTCTGTTGACCACGTCTTGAAGTCGGTGAAAGAGAGTGCGGTGGATACACGAAGGATGGAAGCAACAGTCTCGAATTCGGGGGGATTGTAATAGTATATGCTGCGAGAGAACGATTAATTTCCATTCTTCATTGAGAGGAAAACGGGCTTACACGAAGCTATCCGCTGCGTCCAACATTACTTCGAAGTCATGAACGGAAAACGCAGGGACGTCTACATTGATCGGTGTATCATGTTCTTTAGCATCGTTCAAAATACCCAGTTTCTCGAAGGTTTCACGGAACCACGTGCTTAACTTCGCTAACCGACTCTTCTGCAATTTAAACAAAAAGTCGTCAACCTGGATGATTACGGTCCCGTCTATTTCCCAGTGCTTTGAACGTTGAAGTTCTGCAGTTTTGGCGCGTTTTGGGGATGGGATGGGGGAGGCGGCAGCGTCGGATGCACGCTTCCTTTTAGATGGAGTGTCCGAAGAGTTCTGCCCTGAATCAGCTGAAGGGTTGGATGTCGCGTCGAGCAAGACGCGTTCTCCCTGATCAACTTGCATTCCTTCCTCGTCCTCTTCCTCGTCCTCTTCCTCGTCCGCGTTTTCCTCGTCCTCGTCTTCCTCGTCCTCATCCTGTTTGTCCGGCTGGATGTCCTCGCGGTGCTTGTCTCCGTCGTGACATGTCGCGAAAGACTTGTTTTCACAGACAGTTTTCTCGTCATCCTTCAAATATTTGGCTGGGATGTGTCTGACAAGGCTAGGAAAGGAGCACCCTAGCTCAACAGCCCATTCGATCCATTCGCCTTCGTTCAATTCTCTGCTCCAAACTCGAGAACTTTCAGGGTGGCCCTCATAAGCAGGGCAATCCACGGTGCACTCTGGATGAAACTTGGCTATGTCCACATGCTTTTTGAGTTGCGTCTTGTTCGTTGTGGGGTATATGAAGCAGCTTCGAAGATAAAACGGACGACGCCTGCTGATGCTCAGGCACTCAGCAGGAGAAGGGTGTTTACACGTATGCGCGCAAGCCAAGAACCCAGCTTTGGCCATGGCGGTATGGGACACGTAGTCTCCTGGGACGTGACAAAAATTTGGGATTTTAGGGGTGTGATCACGTGGTATGAAGTTCCTATTCATAATTCAGCTTCAACAAGGTAACCGTTCGTGAGTAATTCGTATATGCATCAGGTCTGCCTCTTCAAGCTCCAATCTTAAGCTTCAAATTAGAGCTTCCTTGCTCGTGCCACGGCGGGATATTTTTGTGTCGACATCAGTTGCCACCCATTCCAAGGGATTGGTGAATATCGGTCGGCGGCTCGCGGCGCCTAATGGTGCTCTCGACTATAGCGCCTTCTCAAGGATCACCTCACAGCAAGTGCACTATGTAGCACTTTCTGGCCACAGCGGATACTAAACTGGCGGAGTTGGGATAGGAGTCATCAAGGTCGTCATTTACGAGCAGGGAGGTGTTGCAGGAAGTAGCGGTATGGAGACCAGGGTCCATGCTACTCATGTTCAATATACCTCCGAACTTATCCTAAGTGACACGCAGGAATTGTGCACTAGCATAACGTCACCCCCGCTGCCACACATCTGCGTCCCTGAGTGGCCTAAAAATCGAGTAGCGATCTTGGTTTGGATTCTCCATTGCTGTCGACGTGGTGCTGAGGTGCACACAAAATGCCAGGGCCTGCCAATCAGTCTGGAAGCCATCTAAGCCTTTACATCTAGGTAACCAATTCCGCCGTTTCCTCTCCTGCACTAGCCTTTTGTAGGCTCAGATCCGACACGTATTGAATTCTGGGTACATCACTCCCCTCTTTTTCAAACATCTATCAGCTTCATATATTCCCTCTTTAATTCCTCGCTCGCGGTTCCTGTCTAGCCAACTACTTGATTCACCATTTTTTGCGGGTGATATCGATCAAGGTCCTCGAAATCTTATCAGAATTCAGTTTTAATACCTCTGAGAACATAACGTGATCTCTGTGTCCTCCGCAGTCCTCCGCCTTTCTATTTCAGAGATTTGCAGGCTATGCTTACTTCCCTTGTATATTTCTAGCGTGGATCACACTGTACATGGAGAAACGGGAGGAACAAGGGGAAAATTCTGTGCCTTTTGGACTGAAAGGAGCTGGAAACGTATGGCCTTTTATAGCTATATGGGCAATAAGGTTGCGTCCGATCCTCGTGGAGACGCCGCCCGTTACTTCTTCCTGTGGGAATACAGTCACTAATAACGTCAACATATTCAGTCGATCTGCTTCAAATTGTTCTCACTGGGTCTGTGAATTTGCTATGAAAAAGACATGTCGACGTCGACCTCCTTCGCTGACTATATACAGGCCCTAGACGACATCCAGACTACCAAAGTGCGTGTTTATGTTTTAGTCCTTCCATAGCTGAGTTCTAATCGCGTTGCATAGTACTGCTCAGGTACTGCTACCGATGCTGGTCTCCTTATTACAACACTTGACATCTTGCTGAAAAACAGTGGCAAGCTTCATAGCAGTGCTGTATGATGTTATCATAACATTCGATAGGTGAAAACACCCGTGCGACATACGTTCATGAGCTAAACATTTCGTTGTTTCAATGGTTAGCGAGGTGGAGTTTGAATCTCTCTTTCGCGAGTATCCTTCTGACCCAATCTTCAGTACGAGTTTGTCTGGGTAAGTTGGACGCGTACCACACTAAATGATCAGCAAACTCGTTACATGCGCTACAGAAGTCGCGGATCTCCGGAGGCATGGTCTTATATCTCATTATGAGATATGGAACTATCTTACTATTGGGGATCGGTTTGCCTTGTGCGTTCACTATGTTCACAGGACTACTACTGACAGATAGACATGTTCCTGTAGATTTCTTGTGGCCAGGGCCCCAAGTTTCACTTCAGGTAATCTAATACTTCATTAGAATTGTTTTGACGTTCACCTAATTTGCGAACTGTATCTAGTTTTGTAAAATTTGGCTTTATGTCGACACTTTGTTCGGGGCTACTTTGATGGTCATCCCAGTGTTTGGTGCGTTTGCTACGCTGAGCTTCGTGATATCTCTCTGGATAAATCTTAGGTATCATGGGGCTACGGACCTATGCTCTGTATCACCATAACAGAATATTCAAGCGAGTCTTGATCTGCCTTTATCTGGCATGTATTTTTCTTCTATATCGCTTTTGGCTAAGTAATCTTTGCAGTCTGTAATTTTGCTCTTGATATCCTGTCTTATTCTGCAAGCGGCTACTGTCCAAGTAGTACAACGTAAGGTTCAACAATCTTCTCTAGGTCTACCCAGAAATCAACGTTTTCATAGCCTTTCCGGGGGGGCAATGTCTTGATGGTGTTTTCTCCGTCTATTATAATGTTATCATTGTTCAATATGTAGCCCCCGTCGCCTACGACTGTCTTATATTTCTTCTTACCATGTACCGCATCTTGATGTCATGTGTGTATCCTGATCTCCAACTCAGTGTCTTGACTCTGAATTTGATTCATTGTAGGGCGCGACGTGCGCATCGTGAGGATGATATTCCAGGACTGCCTCATCTACTATAGCGTGATGGTTGTGTAAGATATCTTATTTTTTGTGTCTCATGGCTCAAACTAAGCGATGTTTCTATTATAGCAGCGGTGTTTCTTCAATCGTGCTCCTGGTCAATCTTCCGCCCAATCGACAGGAATTGAATGGCATATTAATACATCCCATGCGCTCTTTCTCGGTGATCCTAGCTTCCCGTCTTGTGCTCAGGCTCCGCCAATATGTCAGAAAACCTGATATGTCTCTGTCAACCCTCAGTACACCTCCGACTGTCAGTGCACATGGCGATTTGAGTACAATCTCATTCCGACCCGGATTCTCAGAGGAAGATTTATAGCAGTTCGAAGTTCGTCAGGAGCAGCACTTTTTATTACGACACTTTCGGCAGGTCTGCTCATTATTACCACTTCTCCGTGAACTCTAGCTCTGTTTGGGACCTCCTTCGTTATTGTAGCACTATACATAAAATGGGATCATACAGTCAGCAACTGGGATTGCTACTAGTTACCCGACTTTGATACCCTTACTAGGACAATAGTCACCAGTGCCGCAGTGCCACTGCGAGCCTCAGGAAAGTTCAACTTCTTCAAGTTGGGCTTATCCCAAAGGCGGAATCACGGAACAAATGATTGGACGTTGACCATGGACAGAGGTCGAGGTACTAGCTACACATAACAATTATTTGGAGTCACATATTAACAAGTCTTGGTTGCACTTGTCGGCTAGTACACTACCGTTGGTACACAAGCAGCTTTGGCGAGGGAGTCGGCTTTGACATTATACTAAA
>QOVE01005888.1:0-15338 GCA_003521275.1 Tricholoma sp. MG99 | reverse complement strand
ATGCCATATGGGATCATTCCCTGTTGGCTCATCCATCACTACTGGGTGAAATCTACTATATGCCCTGCACAGCGGGGATGATAACGGAAAGCGGAGGTCGCGTGAACGTAAGTAGGTTGTGAATAGAGACATTGGGTTGCATGGATATGGATTTGGGCATAGGATGATGATGTTTCCTTCAAAGAACTTGTCGGCCTTGTGGCCAGGCAAGAAAAATTGGAAGAAATCGTTGTTGACAATAACTGAATTTCTTTTCGTGAGCTTCCGTGGGTCTCTCAGATCTTTGTCGTCTGGCCAAGTTAGTTCACCTAAACGCATGAGGGCGAAGAAACCGGTGCACAGTTGCGCACAGAAAAGAAGGTCATCATGTGATGGGTCATGGGAGTATTCGATGCACACCATGTTCAGGTCGTCGATGGTCAGTGCTTGCTTTCGTTCAGTGGGAGATCCTCGCAGGCGTTTGCAGCCTTGCAGTGTTTGATGAACGAGTCGAGATTTTCAGGCTTCCCTGACTTGCGGAAAGTAAGGTTCGAGTTGTTGGCAGATTCCAGAGAGGTATGTGTTGACGGAGTCTGGTTTGATGTGGTGCGACATGTAGACAGTAAAGAGGCTGAGTGTGTCGGCGGTGGGCTTGACAGGCATGTTGTGCATTCGCACGAAAGTTAGGTAAGAGTTTAGAGTGGATCCATAATTTTTCCAAGTACTGATGTCGATTGCCTGCCCTAGAGCAATTGCTCACCCTCGTGCGAGGCATTCACGCGTCCACGGCTCCCGTGGCAGTTTCCGTGCGTGTATTGGTGACACGATCATTTTTTCGTTGCCCCCAGCGTTGCGCGTTGTGGGGGTTGAAAAAGTGAGATTCGCAACTCTGGCACTAATCTCAATGCTTTGCCGAAGTTTCTTCGAGAAATCGCATCTGCCACCTCGTTATTTGCTCCGGGGACATGCAAAATTTGTAGGTCTAGTTTGTTGTTGATGCTGGTTTCCACACTGAGTAGTAGCATGGGGTTGAAAGCCAGCTTGCACTTCAAGGAGTTGAAGATATCAACAGTGTTCATACTGTCCGTGTACAGGATGATCTTCATGTGATGGGTTTCCCTCTTCCTAAGGTCATCAATAGCACTGGTCGCTGCGAGTGCTTCGAAGTAGAAGATGGTTTCGTCGATTCTTGACTCAGGCACAGGTGAGTAGAAACCCTCACATCGGCCAGGATACCAAAAAGCTAACCCTTCCATGCAGGCATCACAGTACACAATTTTGTCTGTGTCGTCTTCATTCCAGCTGACTGTGGACAGCAACCTGATGCCCAGCGAATTTCTGAGCAGCTCGATTGCCCACTGGAGATCGTTTCGAACTTCGTTGTTCACCCAAATTTTCATTAGCGGCTGATCCTTTCCAGCAATTTTTGGATACAGGTTGTTTAATGCCGGTCGAATCATTGGGAACATGTTGAAACTCCAGTTCATCCAGCTGGCTAACCTCTGCCAGTGACACAGAGTCCATGATGCCCCCTTTTTGTTGATCACCTGTGCCGTGAAGGTCTCAAGTTCTGCTAGTAGGTCATCCAGAGCTTGTGTGGGAAGGGTGAATGTCAGGCTGTTTGCATTCACGTCAATTCCAATAATTGTAAGTCTACTGCCAGATTGCTGTTTGTGTTTCTCATGTGGAATTCCCAGATCATCCCATAGGGACAGAAGCTGGGCTTGGTTCTTTGGGAGGTACTTATCATAGTGTTCATACCATACGACATTCCCTTCCTCGTCTATGCCGAACGAGTCATCCATGTATGTCCAAAGGTCAACAATGATATGGACATTTTTTGCTATCCATGTCACTAGGCCATCGAAAGAGGTGTAGATACCCACAGATCCTCGCCCGCCAAAGCAATTGTTGTGGTCAACGTCACGTTCACCATCAATGGTGACAATCTGCTTGATTTGCCATAGCGGATGCATGGGTAAGAGCCTATAGGCTTCTGACACATCGGATTTGTAGAGCACTAGCGGTTGTTCAAGTTTCTTTCGGTGTTGTGCTAGTAGACCTTCTCCTAGATGTCGCATGTTGTCCAGGGGGAAACCCTTGACATCTTCACGCTTGATCATCGAGTTTGCTGAGTAGGGTCCCGCACTTTGATTAATTACCATACGTAACTTATCTGTATGTGGCTTTGGGACCACATGTATAGGTGATGCATGCATCCCTGGGAGGAGATCTCGACCGAAAGATCCAGAGAATCTCCCCTTTGAACGCTCACAGTCTCTCTGTTTTCATAGGAATTCTACCTCCTCCTCCTTCTTTGGCATTCCCAGTGCTTCATCGACGATGCTCGGGTACGAGTTATGGTGTGTGTCTGCCCAAGGCCAGAAACCCTCTCACAGTCCCCTACAAACTGATTCGACAAAAGGCTGGTTTGGGTGTGATTCAAGCAGTTCTTCAAAGCAGTCGACATTGATTGGTGTGACAATCTTGAAGAGGTGCTGGTTTTCTCTGATGGTGTTCATTGTGCTGACATTCTCCAATTCAATGTCCGGGACTGAGGGCAAAGGTTTGGCTGTTTCGGTCCAGTCAGCAAGGCATGGTGGAGCAGATGTATTGCCAAAATTTGCGTCCTCCTCACTGCTCCACAGATTGTATCAAAGATATTTTGGGCGCATTCCATATGCCAAGTCAATTCGGCTGAGCGCAGCTGCTCTGTCCATGCCCAGTCTGCTTGCATTTAAGGCAGGTGTGTCTGTACCTGCAGGTGCTGGCTGTGCAGCGGCACCCCTCTGCGGTGTTGAAACACCTGCACGCTTCGGTTGCATGCTCTTTGCCACAATCTCCATTTGTGAGTCGTGCTGCTGATCCTCCCTGAATTCCATTGGGAAGGAGGTAGGCTGAGTAGAGGTATGTGAATCGCTCTCGGTCCGTAAGGAGGATGGATTGTCCACCCCCGACCATTGCCCGGACCGCCTTGTCGAAAGCAATGAGTTTGTGGTGCACTCCAAGTTGCTTTGCAGAGAACTCAGACGCCATGTAGTCTCCCCACTCTCGGAGTTCCTCGCTACGGTGTGGGAATGCGAATATGATTGCCTTGGATGCAACGTGCCACGCAACGGTCCAGTCTCCGCTAGTTTGGACCTTTCTAGCAGGATCTGTTTTTCCAAGAGATATTTCTGTTCCACCGATGCGTCCCACATTCTCTTTAGGAGGGGCAATGTGGTGTAAGTTGCTGAAAATGACGTCGAGACTGATTGCTTCTCCCTTGAAGATGTGTTTCCATTCGGATTCTGGGAATCCTTGTGGAGCTGTGGATGCTTGGCGGATCTCTCGCTCGGCAAAGTTGAGGTCCTTCTGAAATACGGCGAGCGTCTCTCGCGTCTTTCGTATGTTTTTGTCGACCTCTCTGGCATCTGCAGTGATTTCAGTGGTGTACCATGGTAGCTGGGACTGGTAAACACATTTCTTCTTGTTGGATTCACCATCCTTTCTTCCTGTGGATGAGTCACTATCGGAGCTAGAACCGGATGAATTGCTCCGACGTCTCTTATGTAGGAGCTCTTTACAGATGTGTCGAAGTATTTGCTCCGCTTCCTCTTCTTGTGACACTTGTGGGCATAGACTACTCCTGCGCTCGTCTCGTCCGAGGTTCTCTCCTTCTGCCAGCCGGTCTTGTACTCCTCTGACTGCCAATCCCCGGCGCTCCGCATCTTTATGTTTGGAGGCAATGATGTCAACATACACGGTGTACTCCTCAAGAGCGGCACGTCTTTCGGGTTCTCCGAAACCTGCGTTGTGTAGCATGTTGAGGATCTGATATAAGGTTTCCATTCTCGACGATTTGTCTTTCCTGAATTCGTCGACAAGGGTGTCCAATTTCGAGACGACATCAGCTCGGAAAGGGTCTTCTTCCGGTTCCTCATTGCTAGGTCCTGATGCACGTTCACGTCCTCCCTGCCCATGTGTGGCTGGTGCAACGATGGGTTGCTGAGGCGCTCCAGAAGCTTTGGCCTCTCCTCGTGATGTGCTTGCATCGTCTGGACCCCGTCCGACCATGGCTCCTCCTGGCTGCTGAGCTGGTCCAACAGTGGCAGCACTCTCAGGTGCGATAATGACGATATCTCTCCAGTTTTCATTATCCGGGGTTGTTCCAGTGTTGATAGTCTGTGTAGAAGGGTTGTTTGAGACACTCCTTCCAGGCGTGCTTCCAATGACTCCTTCATTTCCAGTGGTAGCTTGGTCCCCCATTGGGGCGACGAACTGACCGAAATAGGAGGCATGTCCATCACCAGTCATGAGAGTATCGATGTTTAATAGTATAGATCAAAAATACACGACGGGCTATGACACTAAGCAATAGTGAGTGTTAGAGAGAATATCGGAGAGCGGAGAAAAACCTTTACCTAGGAGGGAGTGAGAAGTAGAGAGAATCTAAGACAATAGATTTCTACGGCTCGCACTCTCCTACTAGGTATAGGGGTGATGTCTCAATCCAAGCGATGGATTAGGGGTTTCGGCGCGAAACTCCGAGCGCGCGGCGCTGATGGAGACTCAAGCGCGAGTCTCGCGTGCACGCGGTGCAGAGGGGGCGTAAGCGTCGCCACGTCGTACCGCTCGCCATTGGACTTGTGTAAACGTGCTTTGAACTCGATGATCTTATCATCGATGCCGATCGGTGTGACTATGGTCACTGTTTGGCCAGGCACCTGATCACGTGCAGGTTTGACGTGTTTCATAGAAATAAGCAAACGACAGTATTTATGGACTCAATTTCGATGACTGATGAGGTCCTCCGAACCTGTCATCGGCCCAGTCATCCAAATAATTACTTACCCTTTTTTTTTCTACACACTTCAAAAAATTCGAACCCACTTCTGTGTCATGCTGGCTAGTGAATGAATAGCCTCGCGTCTGGTAGCAAGTACCATGTGGGGCGACACTACAAGAATAATGTTTGTTTTTCCCATGTCCGAGTCACTGCGAAGGTTGTTGGTACCAGAGTCTGCAACTCGACTCCTTGTATCTTTCTTAGCGACAGTGTATCGTTTCAGTCGTACAACCCTCCTGGTCCCGGGGCCCTGCACTGCCCGCTGACCCGCCGGCTTATAAGATCTGACTACGAACTTAGCACACCCATTGCACTCTGGATAAAGCACTCGCAGGTCGATTCTTTATTCCATTCAGACTCACAGGTCGCGTGCGAAGCATCTGGCATGCATATCAACTTTTGGGTTTCCTGCCTTTTTCTGCTCAGCTGCTTTGTGCCAGGTATGAATCTACAGGCCTCGCTCCCTCTCACCTCCCCGCTGATTTATCATCCACCACGTCAGGGGTTTTCTCCCTTTTAAATTATGATATCACAGAGGCGTTGCGACATGAGAGGCACCTTGGTGAATGTGTCCTCAAATTAGGCGATAAAAAGCAAACCATCCTCTCGGAGGCCTTCCAACGAGGTAAGTTAAGATAATCTCTTCATACGGGTCGGCCAATTCCCTCTGTAGCAAACGAAGTCATCGTAGAAGCAATCGGCGTATTGAACATGGAACGCTACCCAAGGGATGTAAAGTGGCGCACAGATAGGTTCAAGGCCGCTTTCGGGGAACATGCCCAAGTAGAAAAAGTAAAAACCACGTTCGAGAAGCTCCAGAACCTCAAAATGAATATAGTCAAGACTGATGCGGTTGCAGGCCATAAGGAGCCCAAACAGGTAGCATTCCCGATAGTTATAAACTGGGAACACGACTTCAAGCTCGAGCACGCCAGTATCGAGATAAAACAAAATTTTTTTAGTACGTTAGAGTCCTCGTACTTACTATATCTCTAACCTGTCGTTTTTGCAAACAGATGGTCACATTTACTGCAAAGAGTCGCGGGCCCATCTCCTGATCGCAACTGCAGTCCGACTGGTGCTTCGAACGACCCTCTACGTCGGGAGAGACTACCGCATGCGCACCCTTACGGACCTGGCTCAGGAACCGAATAATAATCTAAATACTTTAGGGTTACACGGTACGTCGTTCAGCTGCCTCCCGGGCCTACAACGCTGACATAACCCAATGTCACACTTTTCTATAGTGCACCCTATGTATCCCAGCACTCAGCCTGAAGTCCGGGGTAGGGGTCCGACGTACCCGCCGATGCCGCTGGAGATGGTCGGTGCCCGCTTGCCGGAGTGGTCAAAGATACGAGACAAGATCAAAGATATGGAGAATAATCCTTGTGCATACTGGTATGTTCATGTCTTCTTTGGGGGCACACTACACGATCACTAATGCTTGGGTCGGGTTCTAGGGTGTATGCGGCTCTCGTTTCTGATAGAGTGACGATCATGGATATGCTGAGGCCTGCGCTTGAGGCCGTGCGGAGAGCGTTCACGGCCTGGTGGAAGAAATCAAAATCAAACCAGGTAGTAGCGACCGATATTGAAATGCAGGCGTCTGCAGCTTTTGCATCTTCATCCTCCTCATCCTCATCCTCCGAGTCACCATGCTCCCCACCCCCTGATGCTCCGCCCCCTGGTGCCCCGACCTCGGATGCCCCGGGCCCTGCACGCCTTGCCCCCGTCTACTATCCGCCCCCTCGACGGTCAAGAACAACGCGAAATAATATATAGTATAATGTCATCTTACAAAATCCAGACGTAAAAGTTGTCTTGATTTTAGCCTACCACATTGAAAAATTTGTGTACTGTCACGGTCTTGACACATTGTTCATTCAAAACGAATTCAATATATTGTTCAGTACACCACTTGTTGGAGATAGCCCTCGCGATATGCAATACTCATAGCGCTCATACCCGAATTCTCTAGGACTGCTAGTGACTGTTCCGAGAAAGACGAATATTAATGCGCCTAGCGCCTACTAACCTATCCTAACCTAACCCCTGAGAACCTCGCGTGATTAGGTTCAGGGGTCTGGACATAGACGCAGCGGAACAAGGTGTCCACGAATTCCGCGTCACTGTGCTATGCTGGAGAGTCGTCGGGCCTAGAACGTTTATCGTATTACAGGCTTATGGTTAATTATTTACACCATTTGTTACTTGGTTTCCCGTGATTGCGCATCCTGACCTGGCTCTTTGCATCAATTTTGTGCTCGCGTAGATAAGTCAGATTGCAACCGGCCGTTGCTAGAAATTGGGATCTCAGCGCTGTTCTTGGGCCAATCAGGGGGCTATGACTCCAGACACGTTCGCTGGCGGAAGATTCTTGTTGAACCAGAACAGACCAGAACAGTGCTACGGCAAGCGGGACTTCAAGGGCACCGACATCGACAGACAGAATGGAATGGAAGTGAAATCGTACGTAGTATAATACCCCCAGATATCACGGCAGTGATAGCACCGGTACCCGGTACCGGCAATAGGTTTTCCTTGCGAAGTTAAGGTTTTAGACGAACGAAAGGATATAAATCATCTGGACTCTCTCATAGTCTCTCTCTAGGAATCCGGGAACTGAGCGCTTATGATCAGCAGCATAGCCAAGATTGGATAACAGAGCGAAGGGCAGGAATGAAAGGCCGAGATCGTGGTCCACTGGCAGCTACTATGATTGAACCTCAACAGACTCCCGCCGCAGCCAAACCTCCCCGTTAGAAACGGCAAATGATGCATGATGCAGGGAAAAGTATACAGAAATGTTACTGTAACAGCTCCGAGAATTGGTTGATCATCTGAGGTCGATCAGAATCATCAGACGACTCCCCTGCGCTGCTATTTCAATTTGTTTTTTTATATCATGAACAAGCGGATACGTCGTCCGTTACCAACGTGCCAGTGATGAAAATTACGAAAGTCGTTGATCATGAAAACCTAGATAATAACAAGCTAAGCTCGAGGGAGTCTTTGAGAGTCTTTGAGGGAGCGCTAGGAGTGACTGCGTGTGATTTCAGGATGGACATCAGAGCCAGTGGGGATGAAGAAGGCGACGAAATGTCCGTGTGACATGTTATGTAAACGGTAGCTCGAGTCTCGACGACCTGGATGGTATGTGGCTTGGACGGATAGCGATAAGCCCGAGTATTTTAAGAAGAGGATGGTCAGAACAGGACTGAGATAGATCACGCAGCATCTATCTCAGTCGATGGTGCACCAACGTGCGATTGAAATTAAGGAACTTGAGTCCGATCACGGGACTCACCTCACCCATACGAACACTATAGCCTACTATAGCATGGTCCGGTACAAAACCGGCCAGTCGCTCCACACGAAGATGGCCCTTGAACGCCCTATACCACGTCTGATTTTGCCCACCGGCGATAATGTCGTTGAAAGAGCGTCTCAGAAGCGTTTCGCTCATATTCGCGTACGCGCCTGTATCTTCACTTCAGACTTTCTAATTCATTCCCACTTGACCAGCTGTGGAACTGCATTGTTCTCAGATGGTAAGTGCATGTCGATCTCAGGCAATCGCGATGGTACAACTACCTATATCGCACAGGTTACGCAAACGGTGTCATTGGACAGGGTACGTGATAACATATCTCGTTGAGTTGTTCAGAGCTCATCCCCGTTGCGTTTGCCATAGTCAATACCAGTCAGTACGATTTCTTCGTTCTAAGTTTACAGCATTTTTAAAATATGTCGACAGTCTTGACTCGGATATATGGGCCAGCAGCCTTGGCTAAAAACAAGCACGGCACTGTTATGAGCAGTCTCACATTTGCTGGAACGGTAGTGGGAATGCTTGTGTTCGGTGAGTTACGTGCTGAGAAAACGACATGTACCTTACTTGCCATAGGTTACCTTTCTGATAAGATAGGAAGGAAGTTCGGAATGGTGGCTCTTCATTATCCTCGCGACATTCTACGAAATTAACGGTACTGCCCAGATGACAGCCACAGGGATTGTTGCCCTGTTCTCGGGTCTATCTGCTGCCTCAAGCGGTGCCAATGGGAGTGTGAGTGGACTTCTGAACATGCTTAGCGCCATGCGGTATGTTTCCGTCATATCTACGTGTATTATTCACTATGCTAAATATATTTAGATTCCTCCTCGGTATTGGGGTAGGCGCAGAATATCCCTGTGGTTCCGTCTCTGCTTCCGAGCAATCAGAGGAACCAGGCATCAGCAAAAGAGCACAACATCGGTGGTTTGCACTTGCCACCAGTAAGCGCGCTTCTTATGCCTAGTCATACCGTTTCTTGACAGGCCCATGGTACAGATACCATGATTGATTTTGGTTTCGTCATATCGGCGTTTGTTCCTCTCGTTCTATTCTGGATGTACGTAATACCTTCATGAAATGTAGGTATGCAGACTAATCTATGGTGCTTCTTGTAGCTTTGGAAACAACCACCTTCATGCTGTGTGGCGTCTCTCCCTCGGGCTTGGTGTTGTTCCTGCTTTCGCAGTGTTCTTATGGCGTCTGAACATGCAAGAACCAACGCGTTTCAGAAAGGATTCTATGAAAAATGCTCGTATTCCTTACGGGCTCGTCCTTCGCCGATATTGGGTGTCACTAGCAGCTATCTCAACTACATGGTAGTCCTGTTTCACATATATATCAGATGGGGATGTCTTCTGATGCGACGTGTTTAGGTTCATATATGACTTCATCAGGTAAGCTTTATAATCGTCCATCTGTTGAGCACATTCTTAATATGGAACAGCTATCCCGTTAGTATTCTATTGAAGTGCCTGTGTCCCTGCTAATGATGTTCTTAGTTCGGCATATACTCGTCGACCATCCTCAGCGGGTAATATTTTCCACCGTGTTTTGTCTACTTCCAGAAACTCACAGACACTATAGCATCGTTGGTAACTCGAGCGACCTTACCGTCGTGTTTGGATGGAATACCGTCATTAAGTACGTTGTCAGTGATGTCCGTAAGACTCTAGTTAACTATCTATCTAGCTTGTTTTACATCCCAGGTATTTCGGCTGTGTATGTTGATCGGTTCTCGATGCTAAGTGTGTTCAAAGGAACGGTGATCGGCGCCTTTGTTCTTGATTACTTGGGACCTAAATACAGCATGGTATGTATACTAAAACTTCTGCCCGTCTTCTGTAACTCATTAATATCTTAGATCTCTGGCTTGTTATTGCAAGCTCTCATTGGATTCATTATGAGTGGGCTCTATACTAAGTTGGGCGACTGGCTATTTGATATCCTCTAAATCTGCTGACCATACGCAAGGTTGACAGTACACGTTGGTGCATTCGCGGTTAGTTCCAAAGAGAGTTGCCCCTATCATCACTGTGCTTATAAAGATCCACAGGTAGTATACGGCATCTTCTTGACCTTTGGAGAGTTTGGTCCAGGGAATAACCTTGGTCTTCTGGCAGCTAAGAGTTGCCCAACAGCAGTGCGAGGACAATTCTACGGCACTGCAGCCGCCGTTGGAAAAATAGGTGCCTTTATTGGAACATGGGGTAAGTCTTGTAGACCCAGCTCGAGCAACAACAACTGACAGACTGCATAAATGAAAGCCTTCCCTCCAATGATCAACGGTAAATGTTTACCCAATTGCCGAGAGTAAATATACTAAGGTTGATTGCATACAGCCTTTGGTGGGCCTAATAGCTCGAAAGGAAATACTGGTCCATTCTGGGTCGCCAGTGGTGCGTGACCCTTCAATACGAAGTGCGAAGTATCTCACAGGCCTGTAGGTTTGGCCGTACTCAGTGCCCTGATCACTTTGTTTTTCATTAAACCCCTCGATCACGATGGCATGGAACGCGAGGATCGTTTGGTATGGCATGTTCTAGCTTTGGCAGTATTTTCGCTGATGACATTTCTGGTAGTTCCGTGAATACTTGGATGCAAATGGATACAATACATCACAGATGGGTCTTGAATCGGAGGAGACGTTGACAATTGAACCTGAGAAGTTGTCCTACGATGCGAAGGAAGCGTGAAGGAGGTGTACGACCTGTAATCAATAGTCATCGATTTTTGGACTCTGATCAACTGCCAATACCCCAACATTATTATTTTACGTGTTTATCTTACAATTTACGAAAAAACGTCATGATCTTTCTGTTCCGCTAGCGGTTTTTCTTGAGATTGGGTTTTCCGAGAACTCGGATCTTCATGAGTTTAGAATAATGTTGACAAGTGCATGACATTCGTGCTAATGCTCCATGGCCTCTCCACCAGCGGATTTACTAGTTTTCGCAAGCTCATTTCTAAGCACATTGTTCATATATATATGAGAGCGATATCAGGCAAAATACTGGCACCCTCACCGTAGCTGCATGCTGAATTCATCCTCAATATCATCATCGTCCCAGTTGTCTTCCCACAACTTATCGCCACCCGACTTCGCAGCGCCAGGCGCAGCACCACCAAGATGTGCTAGATCAGTCTGAGAATCATCCCAGTCTACGACAGGGTAGGGTGAGCCACAAAGTTCAGGAAATCAAAAATGGTCCGCCCACCAGCTACTGGGAACTCTTCAAACTCATCGTCCTCTTCTAGGACACCTAGATGATGCTCCTCCTGTGGCTTATCTTCCTCGGCAGTCTTTTTCTCTGCGGCTTTTGATGCGGAAGCTGAAGCAGACATCGTGGAGACTATTCAAGACGGTCGCGCTATAATAATGACGCGTCTCCTAACCACGTGGGAAATGTTGGCAAGTTTACGTAATCACATAGATAATCATGTGACCAAAGACGCGTCTGCACTAGACGCGTCGCTTATCTGCTCGGGCTAGCAGTAAATATATTCCCGGCTAAATAACCTTCTACCCACTTATAACATTCCATGTTAGGTGTGTGCTAACCTCACTTAAGAAATTGAACACTTTTTTGACTCGACCTTAATTAAACCTCTGTAGATACTACTACATACACTATAGAAATAAGGATAGATATGTTATGTTATGTTATGAAGGTGTGATACATCATCCCTCAGAGCCACGGAGTCCATACTGAAGGTTTCGAACGAAAGCGACCGGCAGAGTGTCCGCATCATCATCGTCATCTTCCGAATTTGGTGAAGCAGGCGAAGGGGCAACCAAACCCCGCTTTCTAATAACTGCAACAGTACCTTGGGTTGAGCGGGCCGAACGAGCAAGGCGTGCAGCTTTTCTCCCGGCCTTGGTGCGACAATTAGGTACAAGAGGAGGACGAGGCGGTGACGCTGGTGGGGTGATCGGCCGGTGTCCCTTTCCAACACTAGTCCTTGAACCTGGCGGGGTAGTACGAATGTAAACTTCTGGAACAAGAAATGTACGTCTGGGAGGTATCCGGAGGAGGAGTTTGGTGGTATTATCAGAGATTTTGATTTTGTCCTTCCCATTCATAGGGGACGGTGATTTAGGGGGTGTCGGCGGGAGTGATACCTTCCGTCGTTTTGCAGGACGACCGGGAGATTCGGACATTTTTCGTTTCGGTGTAGTCGTCGGTGTCGTTTGGTCATGTGAACCTACGCGTTCCTTCTCAACCGCTTCCTCTTCTCGCTTCCTTTTCTTCTCTATCGCAAGCTCCTTCGCTTCCAGCTCCTTCTCAAGCTCCGCTTGTAACATTTCAGCAAACTGTTGGGCATCACCTTGTATCCAAGCATCAAAAACCCCTTCCCATTCCCTTGTTGGCACAGGAAAGTCAAGATTGAGATACAGAGCTTTTAGGGGTGGCTCCTCGCTTGACGGTGATCGACGAGGTGAGGGAGCAGGGCTCGAAGGTCCCGACGAATTCGGAGAGCCAGCTCCTCGAGAACGAACGGCTTTGGAAAACTCTCGCACCATTCGCTTGGTGCCTGGCACCCTGAGGCTCGTTCCCACAACGAGAAGGAGATCCGCACCACTCCGGCCCTTTCCCTTGGAGGCACCAATCAAATCCTTTCGTACGACTTCTCCCACACCCTCTCCGTCCTTGTGGTCTTCGTTATACAGTACGACGCTGGGCCGAAGTTTCCCGATTCCCCGGGCACGTTTCCCTATCAGCTGTCTCGTGGTTTCCATCGATGTGCATTCAGGACACTGGGGCGGCTGCCCAAGCGTGAGGGATGGCAGATAGTCTTGCAAGGGAAACGAATGCGTGCATATCTGACAGTGCATCATTTGCAGGGTTCCGTGTAAAGGGATAGATCTCGGAAAATCCCCAGGGAGATTTGGAATTGGCTGATCGGAAGAAGAGGCATCTGAACTATCCTGGTCGCCTACGGAAACGCCAGTTGCACCTTTGGATCGACTTTTGGAGCGTTTATCCTCATACACCGGGACACCAAAAGAGAGGCCACACTTCTGTTCAATGGCATCGATGTTCTGTGTGTAAACTCTGAGCAGCTTTCCCCGGTCATCCAGTGTCTTCAGGATCCGGTGGAAAGCAGTAGGCTCGGCAGCTTGCGATAACTCAGCGAGCTGAGCAATCATTTGGCAAAAGTGGGATGTTGTATGCTCTGACTAAAAGAAAAGTTGGGTTAGCAATGTGATATGAGTATTTTGGGGGAAAAGGATAGAATAATCATATTTTCCGATGAAAGACGCGGGTTGATGAAGAGGGCACAAAGGAAAAGGGTTGCGGACTACGTACGTTAAACACCGAGGCATCGAATAGATCCTTGCCGGACACCAACGCCTCGCGCGGATTGTCCCGTTTCAACGTTTTAAAGAGACCCTCGGATGACCGGAAGTCAGGAATTCCAGCTTGCACAGAAATACCAGCACCTATTAGAAAAAACCAGTTACCAGATAGTGCCACCGTACATGTACCCACGCACCACAAATGACCACAATTCGTTTCGCTTTCAAGATTGCCCTGAGTGCTTTTGAAATCTGTGATTTAGAATCTGTAGGTTGGGCCAAAAATGAGGGAGATGGTGGGAAGGGCGTAGACGCCTCTAAGGGGAGGAAAACCGTCATCCGAAGACCAGGAAAGAGGGTAGATGGTTGTAAGAAACAACCAGGTGAAACTGCACCTTCCGAAAAAGGGTTTCGGATAGAATCCTATGTGGCGTCGCAAGATATCATTATCCAAAGGAGGTTCAAAAGTTATTATCTCCGATCGCGTCTCTCCGAGACTTATTCTTGTCCTCTCAGGCTACTCAAGTACCAGTGTCGACCATGCGGCGAAATTTGCTCAATAGTACAGATTCTGGCGCTGTACTAACGGTGGAATCTATGGGAACTTCCATCATCTATCTGTTCTTCCAACATAAATTTTCAGAACTCAGTTCACCCTGTGCAATGTGCTGCCACGTCACCGGTTCACCTGTGTTCTATACTCACGGTCGAGAATCCTCTCGCGATTTGTATTTTTCAATCAATCTCACTGCCAGTGCGCAGTTTGCACGAACTTTGAACGTGAACGCTTCGTCGGTCCATGATATCCTTTTTTGCGCGGGTTGAATTTTCATTCCGAGAATGTGCGCCTCGTGCCTCTGCCTTCCTGGACCATGAGCCTGCTTATTTCGTTATGGGAACTTGGCTGGAGCATGTCTCAGGGCCTACATAAGTATTTGCTTCAGAAGCATATACACCACATGGACAATTAAAGTCAAAGCAATCGCGAGTTTCTTTCTGCTTCGGCGCGACGGGCGCGTGGCCGGCTTGGACGATACATAAAAGGTCAGTTCTGCTGCCCCCCTTTGACCTGAAGTCGCATTTAAAAATTTTCTGATTTTTGGAAATGAGCTAGGCACTTTGCTACATGCTTTGGTTCAAGATGGATTACCATCATGGTAGATTCAAAGATCTACCAAGTACGGTCCACTTGTTGATTCAAGGAGCCCAAGACCAACGCGTGGGATGGCAGCATCTCCAGCTTGACACAAGAGACTTTTACTTTTTGTGGCCTGACAATTTGGCTAGTCTGATGCGCATCGTATGAAGCCATACTCAGACATCGAAATATTACGATCTCGTACTACGCGAATCATATCTATCATTCCAATGGCAGTAATCTTGTTCAGCCAGCACCCTCAAGCGTGGCGCCACTATTACTCATGTCTTTGGACCTATACGTTGCGGTGCTCCTCAGGCGACTGTTCTGGTCTGCGCGCTACTCTGCCTTTGAATGATGCTTGCCTTCTCATGAACGTAAGCACTGGATCGATGGACGATATGCTGTTCTAGTTGTTTGTTCGCCAGAAACCGGAAGTTAAGACCGCAGATGTTACAATGGTAACCGCTGGGTGCCCACGAACTTACCACAGCTCTCTGCTCGCGCACCGATCACTTCCACGACTACCGAGCCCTTGAACCAATTTGGCGTCAATGGGTAAGTAACTCCTATCTCTCAGAACATCTTAAGGACCATAACTCAGTCCATTAATGAACTTCGGGTTCGCCCTGAACCGTCGCCTTGCACATTATAGCTAATTCGCGACTTCTCATTTCAACATGCATATCGAGGAGTCCCTCGGGTCATCCTTCGGCATGAGGTCGACGCTTGGAATTACAATTCATCCATCAACCGC